>PPHD01022301.1:0-10142 GCA_002909625.1 Bambusicola thoracicus | reverse complement strand
TTTTTTATTTTTCTTCTGTCTGGATGAAATGGTTATTTTTGCTTCCACTGGATTTAAATGTATTTATTGCACTGGTAATGATTTTTTAAAAGCACAGAACATTGAATCAGTCTCTTAGTTACTTTATAGATATGTTTCAGGGATTCTCTAGGTACGAAGGTATTGACCTAAAAAATAAAGTCAGTTGGAGTCAGTGGGCACGTTATACAGAGGATAATTCTTAGGACAAAATGCTGTCTTAAAAGTAATCATAGAATCATAGAACAGCCTGGGTTGAAAAGAGCCACAGTGATTATCTCGTTTCAACCCCTCTGCTACGTCCAGGATCACCAGTTACTAGATGAGGCTGCCCAGAGCCACATCCAGCCTGGCCTTGAATGAATCAGTTCTTCATAACTAAACATCTTTTAAATACGTTGCATTGTCCCCATTCACCTAAGGTGGATTCAGCTGCTGACACTTGTCACCAAATTCTTCTTTTTACCCTTTTGACTTCTAAATAAAGTCGTATCTCATATTTTGGGTTTTTTCATCATTGGTTTTGGATTTTATTTTATTTTTTGTTAGCTTATGAAGGTTTTTCAGATGTTCTTCCTTTTTGCATTTCTAGAACAGTTTTGTCCTGTTCCAGCTTTTGTTAGCGAGATATGTTTTGGTTACCTACAGACACAGCAGAACAGCTACCTGTCTAGTTGCATTGGAAAGCATTGTTGTAAGTATCAGTAGCTGCAAAATAAGGAAAGGGAAATAAACCATAGGGTACTGAGTTAAGAGTATTAATGCTCATACTTAAGTCCCCCTTCTGGGGGAATTTTCTTGTCCCTATTTGGTGGCAATGGATTTTCCAATAGTTGTCATCAATTATTAAAGTCATTAGAGTTGCATCAGATGACTCCAGTAGTGAGTATAGTTCTGTTATCGTTGTGAAGGATTGTTGTGCACTATGTTGAAAAAGAATTAGGCTTGAGATGTCAGGTTTATTTTTGTTTGTTTTTGAGAATACGTGTAGAATGATCCTATTTTAAACTGTATGCTACGATTTCTGAATCTATTGTACTTATTCTTACAAGAATGCTATTACTGCTACTCTGTATTTTTTTCTTTGGTTAAGCAAATGGATTATTGATGGTGTTTGAAGTGCATTTGTAATATTTTTTTTCTTTTCCCTGAGGGCATGCAAGTAATGTTAAGCTATATTCAGTGGGTATCTTTAAGTCATTTAACAAAATTTGACTTAAACCTTAATAAAAATTTGTCTACAGATTAAGTATCATATGTCATATATAATATGCTTTAATTTGCACTTAGCAATTACTGCTCTGCATGAAAAAGGGAATGTTGACTTGATTAATCACACTTAAAGACTATTATAGTGAATAAAAAGGAAAGTGGTTTGACTTGATTTTTGACATAAGTGCTTCATTTGGATTGGCATCACCTTGTATCAGTTGTTGAGAAAAGGAGAACTGATTTCATTTGAAGGAATTGTGCAGGTGATGAACTGATGCTGAAGATGATAACGTTTAAATACGACTTTATGTGAAGATCAATGAAAAGAGGAGAAAACTCACTTTACAACACCACTGCTGTAGTGCTTACTTCTTGTAATCTTAACCTGTCAATTATTACTGTAATCTTAAAATAACACTTATGCTATTCTTGTTTCTGCACTTAAATAAGGAGAAGTGATGCTGGGAGGAAATGGGGAAAGGAAGGTCATTTTGTTCTCTTATGTTAAGGCTTTTTAAAAGAATGAAAGCTTCATCTGTTTTTTGTTGTTGTTGTTGGACTGCAGCTATTTCTTAACAGTTTCTAAATAAAATGGGACTTGTCTGACTGTGGCTATCATGGGGCAGAAGTCCAGTTTGAAGACTTTCTTCATTTTACAGCTGTTTTGCAACATCTGTCTCAATGTGGACATTTCTTCCCCTGGTGCTTGAGTAAGTTCCTTGAAACTCATGGCTATGTGCATAACCACTTGCTTGGAAGGCAAGAGTGCCCTTTTCTGGTAACGTCTAGGTTATAGCAGTTGTGGTGACAATGTTGAAACATTGTCTTCTAATTTTATTTTGGCTTTAAAAGAAAGAGGTACTGCATTTCAAAACTAATAAAGTCATTGCTCAGAGAGGTTGTAGATGCCCCGTCCCTGGAGGTGTTCAAGGCCAGGTTGGATGGGGCCCTGGGCAACCTGGTCTAGTAAATGGGGAGGTTGGTGGCCCTGCCTGGCAGGGGGGTTGGAGATTCATTATCCTTGAAATCCCTTCCAACCCAGGCCATTCTGTGATTGCAATCCAAATTCCAGCAAGCTTCTTTGAAGTTGCAATACTGGAAGCTTTCCTTGATCACTGCTTTCAAAAAAGCCTTCTTAAGCATACATGTTGTTTGTTATATAAAAATACATTTTTCCTCATTGTTTGTATTTCTGTGACTGAGAAGCACTGAGCTGGATGTGTACACTTAAGGCAGGCTTTGAAATGTTTTGGTTATCATGCATCAGTAGAAGAATATTTGGCAGTGCTTTAGCCTCATAGGCACAAAAAATCCTTCCTACAGGTTCTTTTTAGCAGAACTCTCCTACTTTTTATTAATAGAAACTTCAAATGTATTAAGTCAGTTCTGAACACCTCCAGTCCCTTACTCTGTTCTCTATATCCATAAACTGGCTTTACTTTCTAAAGTCATAGATCATAACTTTTTAGTTTAAATCTTCATACAAATTGTCTCAAACGCATTGTATTCTTGTATGTTGTGAACAGCATCCATTATCTTTCCTCAGCTTTTCAACTGTACTTACTCCAACAATATTTTTTTTATGGGAAGACAATATCAATGCTGACATCATTCATTTTTGTAACAGCAACTGTGCAGTCAGCTGGGATTGAGATAGGAAAACAGCACCAGCACCGCTTCAAGGACAGCATCATTATGACCTGATGGTCTGCATCTTCAGTGGAATTGCTATTGCTTTGTGGGAGAAACTCCTGTTACTGTTCTGTGTCAGCTCTGCTACTTTATAGGGGAAGGGATTGAATGATGATTGTCTTCATTTTTGCTCCTCTCTTGAGATTACCCTTTGCTTCTAAATCTTTGATTTCTGGTAAAGGAGACTTGACAGTTGTGTTTATATGGTGTGGTCATTGCTTTCCTGTCCATGGACTCTGTTTGGCTAAGAGTTGCCACCTTTGAATGATAGGTAAGAAAGCATCTGCCTAGCATAAGAACATGCTAGGCATGCTCTTTTTAGGTTTTGGCATGAGTGCTGCTGTAGCTGACTCCACATGCATGTGCTGGACTCTGGGCTAGTAGGGGCACGTGCAAACTCAAAACTAGCTTTTCAGATGTAACAGTGGTGCTCTCTGTTGTCGACATGTGCATAGGGAGAGCATTCCTGTTATTGGTACCAAGTAGTACCTCTATGACTTACTTGTATCTTTCAGTACTACAGGAAATGGGTTGCGCAGTAAGCACAATGTGGCAATGAACACACTTTGAGTACTGTTGGGCAAAAGAAAGGAATGACAGTGCCTTCTAATCAGATACAAGCACTATGGTGCAATAGCAGGTAACAAAGAAAAATTGGCTCACCCCTTCCAAAAACTGGTGATGTTCAAGAGTACAGTCTGTACCTGTAGAGATGCTGATAACCTTGGCTGCTAACCCTTAAATAGAGGATGAGGAGGGATGGATCCAGGGTCCAAAACTTCTAATCACTCAGGTGTTTTGCTTGCACCTGAGCTCCCTGGGTTAGCCATGTCTTGACACTGGGTGCTCAATCGCTGGTTCATGCCTTGATGTGGTAGTTCTGCTGTAAGTACTCTAAATGCTCTTTGTTGCTTTCTGCTATCTGGTTTAGAGTCTTTAAGATGCAGACTAATTAACCGTGTGCTTACAAGCATTTCAGTATGGCTACTGTTTCAAGAACTTCAAAACCCTAAGCTGGAATTTAAGATGCCGCTGCTAATTTTACAGTCCTGCTTGTGTATTTGTAACACTGACAAAGATGTAGTGAACTTGAGAGTAGAGACAAGATTAAGAAAGAACCTCTGGCAATGGAAACTCTTTCTCATGAAGGGAGAAAGAGAAATGGGCCACAAGATGCTTGTTTCAATTTTACCAGTTTGACATCATGAGCACCTGTAGTCCAATAGATCTTTCTCAGTGTGCTTGACCTTGGAAAGGCATGAGGAAGTATAACTGCTTCTAAGGAGGAAGTTTTGATGTCCAGTCAACTACTTCAGTGAAAAAGATGACTGAATTAATGCCCTACCTCTTCAGAAGATTAAAATTATTCATTATTTGCTGATTCAGGCATGCTGAATCTCTTTCAAGTCTTGTCAATCAGTATTTTTGGCTAGGAACAGAATTGGTGGAATGTAACAATATTTCAGTTCCTGGTAAAAAATAGAAGTTTATTAATACATAATAGCTGTCAGCACAGACGGTGATACTTGATGTCTGTTTTTACTAAATGTGATTTCCAGAAACTTGTAGCAGTTTCTTATCTTCCCAGCGGACCTCTGCATGGGAGCTTCTTAGAATCCTAGGAGGAGATTTGTTTCATGAGTGCTGGGAGAAAGTCCCTAAAGTTCAGTTTGATGAAGTAGTTGGTAGTAATGGGTTGTTTGTTAGCTATTTGTATGTTTATCTGTATTAAAAGTATGTATGTAGATATATATATAAAGTACACATAGTACACAGAGATAATGTTTTAGCAAACTGTGAAGAATTATAACTTTGAGAATTGTGCCTGAGAACTCCATGGTTATAATCAGGAGAAAGTGAAACTACCTCAACCTCTTAAAGAGGTTCTTTGATAGCCTTATTTGATAAACATTGACATCTACTTATTTGCATTGTTCTCTGGATTGCTTAGTAAGTACTGAAGAGTTAAGAAGAAACTTAGACAGGTGTTTGCGATATTCTTCATTCTATACTGACATCACAGAATTGCAGGAGTTGGAAGGGACCTCAAGAGATCATTGAGTCCAACCCCCTGCTAAAGCAGGTACCACAATAGGTCACACAGGTAGGTGCCACACAGGTCTTGAGTATCCCCATAGAAGGAGACTCCACAGCCTCTCTGGGCAATCTGTTCCAGTGCTCCGTCACCCTTACCGTAGAGTTCTTCTTTGTGTTAGTACAGTGCATCCTATGTTCAAGTTTTAGGCTATTACTCTTTGTCCTACCACTGCATACCAACCAAGAAGAGCCTGGCTTCATCCATTTGCCTCCCACCTCCCTTTAGGTATTTATAAACATTTATCAGATCCCCCCCCTTCTTTTCCCCAGGCTGATATGCTTCTTTATTTTCAAGATATAATCTAAAGAAATACATAATAATAGTTTAATCGCTGAATTAATCACAAAAACAAGTGAAGCTTTTTGATATAATAGGAAACTCCAATTTTGGATCGCTTTCAGACTTGATAAAATGACTGACTTGGATTATTAGCTTTCCAAGTAGCATAAATTTAAACATAAGCAATGTTAAATGTCAAGGCCATGCTGGTCTGTGGTCCATGCCTCGTTTCCTTGAAAAGATTATCTCGGAGTATGTTTGGAATATAAATGCTGTTTGCAGCATCATGTTAGTCAGTTTGTGTTGGGAGGTTTGCAGCATTGGGGACACTGTGCTGTTCTTTGTTCTTCAGATTCTAACTGTGTGAGCAAGGTGCATCAGTAACCACTCCTTAGATATCACCACCAGCATGGACCCCTGTTCAGACTTAATGCTGAAATGTTCAGCCTTTGTATTTGGCCAGGTTTTTAAGTCACTGCTTGGTTAGCTTACACTGAAAAGAAGAAAATAAAGATCTTGGGACACACTTCTAAACATGAAACTCTGAAATTCTTGAATGAGATAAATAGTACTTAAAATTGTTTAGTCTGTTGCCAAGCACTTTTTAATATAAAAGCTTTGTGAATTTATTCCTGAATCATCTCCTGAGAGACTTGAGCTATTAGGAATTTTCTGTTTACGTGGAAATGCTTCCAAATATTTGGACCATGGGAAACATTGGGATTATTTCCTAACACCAATATCCTTTTTTTTTAACTATATTGAGCTAATTTTTAAACTATTTGAAAACATATGCGTCACCTTTATTAACATTCACTGTTATATAAAGCCATGTGGCCTAACTACCTCTTTACTAGTTGTTAGATGACTTTACAAGGACAGCCCCACTTAGCTTGTTATAGGAAACATGCTTGTTTGCATACTAAAAAAGAAAAACAAAACAAAACAGCCTTTTATAGCGTTGAACCTGTAAATATTCATGCAAGTAAACACTACCCTTTATTTATTGTAATGATTCTTGATGGGCCACATAACAATTCTCCAAGAACAGTGTTCCTTCTTCTACTTAAGCAAAACATGAGGTTATTTTAACTTGTAATCTTCACTGCTTCTGTGTGTCTGGAAAAAAAAATAATAATTTGTACTTAAATGTACTGAAATTTGGACTATTTTTACAAGATAAAGAGGTAATTCAGCATTATACTTTGAATGTGAATTACTTGCTTACTCATTTGCGTTTATTTGTTGGCCTGTCTTTATGGTCAGATGTTTTAAAAGACAGCTTACACACAGCTAAACAGGAACTAGGTGAAATGATGTGCCTTTGGGTTGAACAAGCTTAATATGTTAATCTTGACTTAATTTAATTTGTTCTAATGCTAGCAGTGAATTTTTAAATGGTTCATTTGGTGCTTAATTATTGTTTAAGGGATTCAGTATCCTTTGAAAACGTTCATATTGGCATCAAATGCAAAACTCATTCATCTGGGTACATTTCTTATCTTTCCACTAAATTGAATATGAGCAATAATAGGAGGAAAACTTGTTGATTTTATTGCTTAGAGACAGCAAAGGTTTCTTCTAGAAAGGCTTTTAATGTCATGATACATCTTATTTCCTGTAATATCATGCAAGAAGCATATGCACCATTAGTGTCAAGCTTCTGTAACAGGTACTGGTCTTTTATTGAGGCTGTCTCAGGAAGGTGTGGGAGATGTTGAACGGTGTTGGACAAGGGGCTCAGAGTAGGTCATGTGTTCATATGAAGATTTTTTGATAATTTGCATTTCTTCTATTTATTAAAGCTACTTCAATTTTTCTTTATGGGAAAGATTTCCTGTTCTAAGTGGGCATAATGTCTTTTAGTCATCCTTGTTGATGGCATCCTTATGTGTTTGTAGAACAGATGCAGCACAGACCCTGCTATGGTACGTGCTGTGGCATATTAACATGTTAAAATAAATGTAACATATTAATACGGTAAAGTATTGTGGACAGTGATAAGTATGTGGAATTATACAGTCGCTCAGAAAATCACATTTGCCGTGCTTCAGACTCACCTTCATTATTGCCATTACTCCCTTTCCCTAGAGACTTATTCTGGGGTTACAGACTACTGAGTGGTTTTAAATAGTTGGTGTGGGATGGGGGAAAAAGGGGAATGAAAGATGTATGCTTAGCTAAATGCTTTCTGGTCTACATGAAATCTGTACATACAACTATTCAACTTTTATAGTTTTGTTTGCTCTTAAAACATCTGAAATGTACTGAGTATAAGAGATGGTAAGTTGTTTGGAGTTGCATTAATACTTACAGGAGTGGGGAATATAATTTATTTAAACATTTGCACAAATTTACTTCCTGTAAAAAAGCTATTCTGATAACACCATTACACCACTCTAATCCGACATGTCTTTTCTTCCTTCCCTCATCTTCTGTTCTTATCCAGGGTCACCTAGTGTACAAGATGATGCACATGGTACAACTGAAATACCATCTCCACAGTGAACCTTGGTGCAATTTATGCTGTTTGTATCTAGGAAAACTATCGGCTCATTTGGTGACTCTCAGTTGGAAATGCTGTGCCTCCAGGTGTAAATAGCAGGGTCACAGTGGGGAGCTGCTTCTTGTTAAGTGAAGATGAGGCTTGAATGCAAACAGTAGGAGAGAGATTCACAATTTCTACTGAAATTACCTTCATCTTATACTACGGCAGGAGTATAAGCAGTAATGGGATGGACCTGTCTAGCCGCGTGCTCCTTGAATCCAAGGTTGATATACCTCATTAGTAAGACTTGTTCTTCAGACCTATTTGAATGAATGTAGGTCTCATTTGCTTTCATGGTGTGGTCTTAGTAGTATCTCTATAATATGATTCAGTCTTGTGATCTGACTGATCTGACTGAGTGCATTAGCAGTCATAATTATCACAGTAGGAGCACTGACATTACAGTTTGGCTCACCCAACCAAGAGTAATCAGTCACTAAAAGTTTTTGTCAATAGTGTTGTACCTCCCCGGTAAATATGTCCTAAAGACTGTTTCCAGTGTCTTTTTGTCCGTGCCTTCCCTTTCTCACCAACCTTTTCCTCTAAAGCATTGTTTAAACCTCTTTTGTCTGAAAAAGAAATCAAAGCAAAACCTGCTTCTTCAACACAAAGAATACTTTTTTTTCTCTAAGATCAATATCCGTATTTTTTTCTCAAGGTGCCCCTTGCAACTAACAAATATGTCCTTTAAGTTTTTTAAGGTAAATAGTTATTCTTTCCGTTTTAGATTTACAGACATAGTAGGGCCTGTAGGCAGTTCTTATGTGCTGCGATAGGATCCTTCATCCTTACTTTAGAATCTAATGAATTTTTTGATATAAACAGGAGTTACTTACACATCTAGCTTAACTTTATGTCACTGCCATTTGAAAAACTGCCCATTTTTTCCTCTAGTACCTTGAGTTTGGGATTAAAACTATTTCAAACAGCAGAGAACTTTCTTCAATTAGTTTAATTCTAGTAGATGTCAGCAGTGCATATTCTTCTGAAAATCAGTACACAAAGCCAGTGATCATACCTGCCCATGAGACACTTTGATTTTCTTATCCCTCTCTGCCCATCTTTCCAGAATCCTCTTGCTTCACAAATCTAACCTGAATCAACTGTAATAGCTGTTTCAGTGTTCAAACTCATGTTGTACCCCTCAAGTTCATTTTTATGAAGCAGTGAGCTGAAAATAATTTAAATTATTTTGTTTCCCAAAGAGTTCTGCAGGCTTATTATTTTTTCCTGAATTTTGATCTGTTTAAATATTCTGCCTCTTCCATCTAGGAGAGGGGAAAAGCCAAAGAAAAATCAGATGTCAGGTGATACACTAACCTTTTTAAGTTTAAAATTGAATAAGGTCTCAGGGTTTCTTGTCTCTTGGCCTAGCCATTGAAATATTTCAAGACCTATCTCAGTTGATTTCAGGTTGGGTGTTTTGCCCTGAAGAGGATTTTTGAGGTGCTCAGAATGAGTGGAAAGCAATGAGAATGTTGACTTTCTCCCTTGAAAACTAAATTTTGTTTTTCCTATTCTGATAAATGAAAAATATTACTAATTTTAGCCTCTAAAAAAATCAACCTTGCTCCTATAAAATATCATTATTGTTTATAAGCATTGTGTCACACATTGGATTTATTTAAACCATGACTCATCTCCACTTTTGAAAAGATGTATGAATTTTGTTGTTAACTTCAGCAATATCTATTTTTTCACACTCAAATTTATCAATTTACTTCAGCAATTCCATTATCAGGATGTTCTGATGTTCATTAGGACAGCTGCTTGCTTAGGGTGTGAGTACAGTTGCTTTCCTCTTGGAGATGCAGTAAATATACACCATTAATTTTATACACACCAGTTCAGTGATATTAGGTTATAAACATGCAAATCAGGTTTGGCTGCCTTTGTCTGCTCCTCTTGTTCAGCAGTAGAAAGTAACAGATTCCCTTTCTTCTCAGACAGCTATGTTTCTTATGGCAAGTTAGACTTGTAAACATTGTTGTTAGGGGTACAGTCGTAACCCAAAACACCAACACCAAAGTTCAAAGGCTAACACCAAACTGTGACAATAATTTCCAATTTCTAGGTTGAGTAAGCATTTTTTTTATCTTTCTAAGTAGAATTATTACTGGAATGATGCTCAAGAATTTGCACTATATAAAGATATATTTTTGTCCTGTGATTTCATAATTAATATCTAAATTTCATATGATGTTTATTTCATTTTTCTCCTGATACAGCTTATGATGTGTACTTCTTCTTTAAGAAGGTGTATGCTCCATTATGATGGAAAAACATAAATTACGA
>PPHD01022299.1:0-12904 GCA_002909625.1 Bambusicola thoracicus | reverse complement strand
AGAATGTGAAATTATTCTTCTGTGTTCATGGCTCAAATGAGGGCTAACTTTGAACTTGGTGTGGAGGGAGAGTATGTGAAAGTTTAATAGATGGCTCAAGTTGTCTACAAAGCGAATGCTGGTTGTGTATCAAAAATACAGGAGTAAGCACAGAGCTGTAATATCTGATACGTTGTCACCAGGAATGTGATAGCTAACTTTGGGCTGTGCAATCTGTGTGAAGCAGAGAACAAATGAAATGCTTAGAGGAACCTATGTTACTGGGTGAGTGGAGAAATATTATGAGATCTTAAGCGTCCAGACAGTTATGAATTCAGTTTATATATATATAAATCATTAATGAGTACTGTGAAATGTGTTGCTGCAATCCAAAGAACTCGCAAAGCATCACAAACCATCCCCTGTGAGTAGGTTGTGTGTATTCTGTTCCAATTAAACAGATTTTTAATGCACAATTCTTTCCAAGTAGTATCTGCAGTGTATCTTAGGTGATTTGAAAATGTTATCAATCTTAAGTAATTTAAAAAATGGGAGTCCTTAGGCTCAGTTTGGCACTAAACCGGTTACTTAAGGTGGTCTGATATTGCATATCAGTCTGTGGAGCAACCAAAACATGTAGGCCAGTCTTTCCCTCACGTCATCTGTTCTTGTTGGCTCATTTAAAGAAACTAGAACGTAGAATGAAGAGGGAACGTGACCTTAAGTTAGGAATTTCAGTCAAAGTGTTCTTTAATATTTCTCCCAGTAAATAAATACAGTGAAATATAGGTGAACTATAAATATTTAGGACTAGAGGGAATGGCTTCAGGCTGCACCAGGGAAGGTTCAGGCTGGGCGTTAGGATCGTTAGGAAATACTACTTCTCTGAAAGGGTGGTCAGGCACTGGAATGGGCTGCCCAGAGAGGTGGTGGAGCCACCAACCCTGGTGGTGTTCAAAGAGCGTTTGGATGTTGTGTTGAGGGACATGGTTTAGCGAGAACCATTGGTGAAGGGCGAATGGTTGGACTGGATGATCCTGTGGGTCTTTTCCAACCTTAACAATTCTATGATTCTGTGATTCTATGTTGATGGAAATAGAAACAAAAAGTTCTTGAGGGAATTCTAATCATGGAAATTAGTAGTATTGTTTATGTGTAAACTTGGTAAGTTTAAACGCCAATAGGATTGCAGTGGTCCTCATGTTTCAAAACTGAGTTCAGACCAGGAAGAAGCATGTCCTGTAAAATATCGATGATGTCTAGTGAGATCGCCATAGATCTCAGCTAAAATATTACCGTGTGTTCCAGGGCTGAATAGGAAGTGGGGAAGGTGATTATTCCCTTCTACTCTGCCCTCATGAGGCCCTACCTGGAATACTGTGCCCAGGTCTAGGGTCCCCAGCACACAGAAGATGTGGAATTGTGGGAGCGTGTTCAGGGGAAGCCACAAAGATGGCCAGAGGGCTGGAGCACCTCTGCTACTGTGAAAGGCTGAAGGAGTTGGGCTCGTTCTGTCTGCAGAATGATCAGGGAGATCTCATTGTGGCCTTCCAGTGCTTAAAAGGAGCTTACAGATAGGAAGGAAACAGACTTCTTATATGGTTTGATAATTGCAGGACAAAGGGGAGTAGTTTTAAACCAGAAGAGGGGAGATTTAGGTTAGACGTTAGGGAAATTTTTCTCACTGAGGTTGCCCTGGGAAGTTGTGGATGCCCCATAGCTGGAGGTTTTCAAGTCCAGATTGGATGGGGCCCTGGACAGTCTGTCTGATCCAGTGGGTGGTAACCCTGCCCACGGCAGGGGGTTGGAACTAGGTGGTCTTTAAGGGCCCTTCCAACCTGAGCCATTCTGTGATTCTATATTGAAAAGAAAACCATGGCAGTTAAATATGTCTGGGTAGGAAGAGTTTGCATTCTAAATATAACGTTTATCTTTATTATTTGGGGTTTTTTGTTGTTGTTTGTTTTGTGGGGAGAAATGTCTCAGAGGTAAAACTGAAGGTATTGAGTTTATGTTAAAAAAGGCTGAATTTTATCTCTGATATGGTGAGTGCCAAATCAGCTGATGAATGATATAACCATTCCCCTTCTGAGAAGTGGAGATAATGATAATTGCCTTTTTTGTGATCTATTTTGGGTTGAAGCTTGTTAACTGATTGTGAAGTTCTTCTTGTAAACTCTGTAGCTTTTTGACTGGTAAAAAGACTTGTAAAGCATACTGAGAAGATTCAGTGTAAAGGCAGAACTTAAAAATGTGAGGTAAAGTAAAACAATGCTTTAAAGCAACAGTGAAATATTTTATAAGGTAATGGATATCACAGAAATGCTTTGGATACCCAAAGATATCCAATACAAATACCCAGTGGATGGTTTGCATCGCAGAACTGTGCAGGCCAGGTTTGGTTTAAATTTTTCTTGTTCAAATGATGAAAGATTTATGTGAAAACAGTATTATGTTTTAATAATGATATCAGTTTGAATGACCTTTAAGAACACACTTCTCTTGTACTCGTTTTGTATTTCAGATGCTAACTGAATGTGTTGTGCTTATGCTGTATACTTTTAAAGGGAGTTAACTGCCACTAACGGTTTTTAAAATTTCTCTTCCAGGAACTTCAGTGATTCTGGACCACTGTTGCTGAAATGATATTACAGACAGCAGCTATCACACTGAATTTGTTGGATGAAACCCAAGTATTTTCTTTCGGTCAAGTGGGTAGAAACCCCTAACTGCAGTTTTCATGTGTGGGTCACTGCGTTACTGTGTTAGTCATTGTCTGTATGCAGCAATGACAAGGCTGGAGGAAGCAAACAGAGAAGTGAACATGCATTCGTCAGTCAGATATCTTGGCTATCTTGCCAGAATCAACTTACTGGTTGCCATTTGTATGGGCCTTTATGTCAGGTGGGAAAAAACTGCAGACGCGCTGATTTTGGTAATATTTATTCTTGGACTGTTTGTTCTTGGAATTGCCAGCATACTGTACTACTATTTCTCAATGGAAACAGCAAGTTTGAGTCTCTCCAATCTTTGGTTTGGTTTTTTGCTTGGCCTTCTCTGTTTTCTCAATAATTCTGCCTTCAAAAATGATGTGAAAGAAGAAGCTACTAAATATCTACTCCTTTCTGCCATTGTTTTGAGGGTATTATGTTCTTTGGTTGAGAGGATTTGTGGATGTATCCATCATCGACCGACTCTGCTGACAACAGTTGAATTTTTGGAGCTAGTCGGATTTGCGATTGCCAGCACAACTATGCTGGTAGAAAAGTCTATGAGTATTATTCTGTTGGTTATGGCTTTGGCCATGTTGATTATTGACTTACGTATGAAGTCTTTTTTGGCCATTCCGAATTTGGCAATTTTTGGAGCCATTGCATCCTTACTCTTTTTTCCATCACTGCGAATTCCCACAAACCCTTTTGCCTTGGCCTGTTTCTTCAGCTGCCTGATTTCAGATCCCCTCCTTGATGTCTACTTCAGTGGACTTTCGGTTACAGAACGATGGAAGCCCTACCTGTACCGTGGGAAAATCTGCAGAAGGCTTTCTGTCATCTCGGTTGGAGTCATTGAACTGATCTTCTTCATTCTTGCTGCCTTCAAACTATGGTATTTGGATCTCTGGTACTTTGTGATACCTGGTTTTTCTATCTTCGGAATTTTTTGGATGATCTCTCATGTGATTTTTTTTATAACTCTTTGGGGATTTCACACAAAGTTAAATGACTGTCATAAAGTGTACTATACCCACTGTGCAGAAAACAACAGCCTTGACAGAGTTATGGCATCCAAAGGAATGCGTCACTTCTGTTTGATTTCAAAACAGCTAGTATTTTTCAGCCTTCTCGCAACTGCTGTTTTGGGGGCAGTTTCTTGGCAAGTAAGTAATAATCTCTTTATTTTGATCTCCCTCTCAAGAATGTCCCTGGGAATTACTGGCTTCTTCACATTCTTGTGACATTTGGTGGTGTATCGTGTCATCAAAGTTCAGCGATTCAGAGTTGGAACCTTTGGCTTCAGAAACTTCCTCTTCTGATTTAACACTTTGTGTTGCCTTGACTGTGGCTAATGAAGGCAACTGGAAGTTCTTCATGACCAGAATAGAGTTCAGATCATGTTTCCAGGGTAAAAGAAGTGTGAAAAGTATTTTAAATTTACCTACTTACAAAATTATTTTGCCTCTAAATTACTTGTGCCATAAAATTTGTTCTAAAACTAAACCTCTGCATCAGATCCTACTGATGCCCCATCTCTGAAGGTGTTCAAGGCCAGGTTGGACGCGGCCATGGGCAACCTGGTCTAGTAAATGGGGAGGTTGGTGGCCCTGCCCGGCAGGGCGGTTGGAGAT
This sequence comes from Bambusicola thoracicus, assembly GCA_002909625.1. Classification (NCBI taxonomy): domain Eukaryota; kingdom Metazoa; phylum Chordata; class Aves; order Galliformes; family Phasianidae; genus Bambusicola; species Bambusicola thoracicus. Next base: position 8,580 of record PPHD01022299.1, on the reverse strand, counting down.
TTATGATCCTTGAGGTCCCTTCCAACCCAGGCCATTCTGTGATTCTGTAACACACACATATTGAGGACTTTATTTGATGGACTCTTTTAATAGAATCAAGGCAAACCTTTGTTTTTAGAATGCATTTTTCAGTGGTTTTGCTTTGTATTTAATCACTAATGGAAGTCAGGGGGCTGGTGACAAACAGCAAATGGTTGGGATGAGTGCCCTCAGTGGCTTACATTCAAATCTGTACGTATCACAGGAAATGTCCTCAGAAAGACCAGTTCTTAAAATCACAGTGTGATTAAGACTGGTTGTGGTGTTTCTTCCCCGCTTAGGACCCGTGTGATTTCTTTATCAGAAAACATACGTTCCTCTCAGAATGCTTGTTCAGTGCCCGAATTAAAGTACATTGCATCTTATCCCTGGGGCAGCAGGATGATAAGGGAGTTTGACGTCTGTTTGCTTTCTTAGGTTGATCTGAAAAACTGCAGCAACCTCTTTTTATGTTCGCACATCTCTCAAAAGAATTTTATCGATTAGATATTAAAATACAAATATCTAAAATTGCTGCATGTAGCAGAAATATCTCTGTAGTGTTTGTTGCTCGTTCCTGCGGAGTTTCTTAGTTTAAATAGCCTTGTGGATTAAAGATATTACAGAACTTGTTGGAAAAGGCAATTAACAGTTGTTTTGTAAGCTGTGGTGGGAGAGGAAGGTAAGGTTTTTCAGGTTTGTTTTTATCCTTTGTTAGGAGCATCAGAGGTTAACATACCAGCTTGCCACAAAGAGTGGGAAGTTTTGCTGCTTCTTTGAGAAGTATTAGCATGCCTACGGTGCCTGAACTTGCAGAAAGGACAAAAGAACCTCAAAGAATAGTAGAGAAGAAAATTGCCCAGAATGTATTTCTCACATCATCCACCTGGACAAAGCATTTGACACTGCACTGCACAACATTCTTGTCTCTAAATTGGAGAGATGTGATGGATGAATCACTTGGCAGATAAGGAATCGGTTGGATGGTTGAGCTCCAAGATCTGCTGTCGACAGCATGTCCAGGTGGAGAGCTGTTACAAGTGGTGTCTCTCAGGGGTCTGTATTAGGACCAGCACAGTTTAACATCTTTGTTGGTAATGTGGACAGTGGGATTCAGTGCACCCTCAGCAAGTCTACGGATGACACCGCACCAAGTGGTGTGATGAAGCTGATGTGCTAGGGGGAGGGGATGTGGATGCATGGCTGACCCAGGGAGGTCATGTTTATCTCCCCCTGGGTCACTGCGAGCAAAACAGCCGCTGTAGATCACTGTCTCACACAGAACAACGATGGGAGTAGGAGAAAGGAATGCGGAGCTGCGATAGAGACTGCTGTGCCAGGTGCCGTGAGACAGGCTGCGAGCAACTGCAAGTTATGAGAACCGTGCCTTGTTGTACTTAACATGTTATTTGTACCGCTCTATATAAATGGCTGTGCGCAGTTATTAAATGGCCTGGCTACCAGTAACCAGAGTGGTGTGTGTGGCCTCGTCCATGCTGCACCTTGGCTGAATATTACTTTCCAGGGAACCTCGGACAAGTCGCTCGGTGACAAGGGGATGCTGTGGATGCTATACACAGCAATCTAAATCTCTGCCCTTATGAGCTCCTACCTGCAGTACCGCATTCAGCTCTAGCCTAAGAAGGATGTGGAGCTGCTGAAGCAAGTCCAGAGGAGGGCCAGGAGAATGATCAAAAGACTGGAGCACCTCTCCTGTGAAGAGAGGCTGAGAGTTGCAGTTATTCAGCTTGGAGAATAGAAACATCCAGCGAGACCTCATGGCAGCCTTCCAGTTCTTGAAGGGGGCCTACAGAAAAGAAGGGGAGGGACCCTTTATCAGAGAGTACAGTGATAGGAGAAGGCGTAACAGCGTTAAACTAAAAGAGGATAGTTTTAGATTAGATGTTAGGAAGAAATGATTTACTCAAAGGGTGGTGAGGCAGTGGCACAACTGCCCAGAGAAGTTGTAGATGCCCCGTCCCTGGCGGTGTTCAAGGCCAGGTTGGATGGGGCCCTGAGCAGCCTGAGCTGGTGGCTGGCAGCCCTGCCCATTGCAAGGGGTTGGAATGAGATGGTATTGAATCTCCTTTCAAGCTCAAGCCATTCTGTGACTCTGTTTACAGAAGGTGAAGGTGCTAATGCATTGAAAGAAATGAAACAAGAGTTTGGGAAACAAAGCAGTAAATATAGAATATCAGTGTATTAATTTTGTTGACTTCCATATTTTTTTCTTCTGCAAATGATGTGATTTTTATTGAGCAGAATGTGGATCTTTAATTCTGGTATGCCAGATGACTTCTTCAGTAAAAGCAAATTTCTCACAATCTCTCAAACATCCTTGCTGGTTTCTTTGTCTTTGCCCTACTCCTTTAATGTTCTTTGGTTAATAATTACAAAAATGGATTGGCTGGAGTTGCTCCACCTGTCTGTACCCAGCAAAACAGTCAGAACAGATGAGCTGTACAAGTTGGCCAGGTGGCTGAGGGTGGTGGATTCTTCTGGTGGCTTCCAGTGCCTGTGTGCAGAGCCTTTCAAGGCTGGCTTCCCCCTCCCCACTGATCTGACTGAAGCGCTATGGCCCTGCCCTCAGGAGGGCTGCTTTATGAGTGTGGCTTGCCTGCACAAGCAGAGAGGATTGGGTTCAAACTCATCCTGTTCCTTTTTTCTCTTTGTGCTGATAATTCCTTGCCTTTTTTTTTTTTTTTTTCCATCCCTGTTGTGTGCCCCAAAATAACTGCAGCTGTTACGTGTTGGATAATTTTCAGGCCTCTCTAATTCTGGGGAAGTGCTGTTGTGCTTCGAAATGCTTTGTGTGGGACATTTTGCAGGAGGCGAGCTGACAATTCAGCTAAAACCTTTGTATTTTTGGCTAAGTTCAGTTTCTAGCATCCGGTGTGTCAATAAGATAAGCTGTTGCTCATCACCTCTGTGATGGGTTCTGTATTTACCTATTGAGTGGGAAGAGGAGTAATCGTAGTGGCAGAAATGAAAGACATTGGACCACATACTTGTACAGAAATACATTTTTATTATAATCGTAATTATTTTTGGAGATAATTATATTGACATTTATTTTACTATATTTGTGTTTCTCGCATTGTGTATTTGCAGTAATGAATTAGTTTAAGATTACGAGTGCAGTTGTCTTCAGCTAAAAGCATTTCTGTTTCAGAGGTGTGATGTTGGCCTCGCAGATCACTCTCTGCCTATTTCTTCTGCTGTCAGAAAAGGCGGTGTTTTATCAGGCCTGGCCAGAGCACGGCTTAATAAATGGATACCTTGGTAGTTACAGGAACTACAAGAAGCTGTGCCTCTTCTGTATCTTTCTGGGTAATGTCAGTTTTCAAAATAATCAGGAGTAAGAAAGCAATGATATATCAGCATGCAATTGACCAGTATAAGTTGGAATTTATGAATTGTTTGTGTTCTGGAGGTATTGTTTGTGAACTGGAGGTATTCTTATGCGCTGTATAAATCCATAGCTTCAACATTTTCAGTAATTGTGCAATTCTTACTTGTCATCCTGTAGATAAGAGAACGGGAGAAGGTTTGCAGAAGAGTGATGAAATTCTTTAGAGACTTAAAACGGGAATGGCTAAATGAGAATGCTTCAGTATGAAAATGAGCTAAGTGGAAATACAAAAAGTATAAAATACTGTGCATATCAGAAAGTAAGTTCCAGTCCAAAAGCTGATGAGAATCCAGTTGGCATGAGACAAGTTTGAGACAAACAGGTAGGAATAGTTCCCTGTACGGTCAGGTTAGCTTGGACTGTATCCCAGCGTGCACGAAGTGGTCACTGAGGCTCAAGGGGAAACTGGACAAGTTGATGGGGACACATTCCCTGAGGCTTATGTTCTCATAGGGAACTGTGTCTGGCTTTAGGAGCCTGTAAGCCACCAGTAGCTGGAGTACTCAGGAAACATAAATGCTTGTCCTTACAGCCTTGCCAAGGCATCCTGTTAGACTCTGCAGAGACAGCATTCTCTTAGATGGACCTTTGATGTTGCCTTACACAGCCACCCTTACATTTTCATGTTACATTATTTTCTTCTGACTCAAGCAGGACTGTTGAGGATGGAAGTCCTGTCAGCCAAGGACCTTTCTTTAAGGGGAGTTCAGCCCTTGCAATAAGCCGAGGGCTGTAAGTCTCTGTTTCTGGGGCTTTGGTATGTGCTTAGGAAGAACTAAGCAGATTCTCTCTCCAACAGATCAGACTTGAAATGTGAAGAGTCTACCTGAAGTCAGAGGATTTGCTCAGGAAGCACAAGAAATGTGAAAGTAATTTGTTAAAGCTGATTGCATTCAAAAATTGAGTAGCAGGTTTTCAGTGGGATGTAATGACACGGTCTGCTTCTGAGAATAATCCCTGCTTTTGCTGGAAAGGAAGGACACCTTGACTTGTCAGTAGAAACCCACTGAAATCTTTCTTGCAAAAATCTGCAGTGTTCTTCACTGCCTTTATGTTTCCGTAAATAATTTTAGTCAGATCAATAGCCCCTTTAGCTCCAATAGCACTTACTCATTTCAGCAATTACTCACACGGCTGTCTGTAATTAGGCTCTGGGTTGGAACAGAATCCAGCAGAAGACATGCAAATGACTCAGACATTACTTCTTTCAGATGCTAATAAAATGATGAAAAAATTGCACGTGAAGGTCTTGGAATTTGCAGGCAGAGATCTTGGGAAGGTTTGGAGGAATCTTTTACTCAGAAACTAAAAATCAAATTTTTAAGTGCCGTATGCCAAGGGAAGAGTACCGTTTTGCTGAATTACTGGCTGAAGAGTTATTATTGCTGGTAGACCTGTATTTAGTATTACCAAGAGAAAAATGAACTATGTCAGAGACAGGTAAAGTAACAGAGTGAAGTACATTATTCTTGCTTTTAGTGAATTGTATGGGTTAGTAAAATAATAATATCCATTGTACATGTGAGTTCTTGCACTTAAATGAGCAGTACTGCAGAACTCCATTTGTTTGTAAAAGTTAGTTTATTGTATGTGTGAGTACTTTCTTGTTTGGGGGAGAGGCAGTGTTTTTATACTCTTCATGCTGTGTGACCATCTTGCAGAAGGGTTTTGAAGGCTTGATTTACACTGCTGTCTCTCTGCATGTTTTCTCCAATAGCCGTGACATTCCTGCTCTCTTTCTCTGATCAGCTTTTATCCCTCACTGATGTGCCTTACATATTGGTCTCACTGTTCATTTACAGACTCATCTGCTCAGCTTTTCACAACCCCGTTATTCCCTCTTTCCCCACTGTTTCATCATCTCATCAGCTAGATCCCAAATCCCACCTGATCATTGCTAATCCCTTCTCAAACTCACGTTTGTTACCAGTCTTCACCTGTGCCACGTGTGCTCAAGCACTTCTTGGCTATCCACAGCCCTGGTCCCAACCCAATGGGTACGGAGCACTGCCTGCCCACAGCCAAGGTGCCCTAGTTCATGAAGGGCACCCTGGAGCAGCAGCAGAGCTCTTGCTGCTCATCACTGTACCTGTTTTGTCTGAGAAGGATGGATGAGAATGGAGTTCAGATGAGCCTGGGTGCTTTTGGTAGCTGAGCTAGGCTCAGCCCTGAGCCTAATACAATGAGGAGTGATTGGTTCCATTCCTCCTGTCGTGCTGAATGCATCTCAGACTGAAATTCAAACCCAAGTTAATGTTCCTGCTCCGCAGAAGTTCTATGACGTGCTGGGAGGTAGCACCAGTGTGTTAACTCTGTGACAGGATTAAAACGTATCTGTTGTTAGTCTGAAGAGTCTGTTTTATTTTAAAGCCTCACTGTCAGTCTAATTAACTGCAGAATTCAAGTTTTTGTATTCAAAAAAAACCAGAAATGCAGTTGATCTGCTTTTAAATTGACAACTGTTTCTGGTTTTGCTGTTAAAAATGCATTTTGGCTGAGAGATGGGCTCTCCTGTGATTAGAGCAGAGCTCAGGGATGGGACACAACGCATCCAATCTGTCTGCCAGTGCGTGTGATGACTATTTTCTAAAACCATTTTCTTGATTTTCCCAGTGCTATTTTATTAGTCAGAAGCAATGGATTGTTTATTGTTCTCCAGAGATTATTCTTTCATTAAATAATTTGTTATAAGGCTGTTTCTTCTGATAGTTGATCTTCACGAGTTCTGTCTTTAAGTTTTCTTTCTTCCTGTAGGGTATCTCTCGTTTTCATTTGGAATGAGCTATCCTTCATAGATAAGTCCTCGAGTTATTCTTTTTCTCCTGAGCTCTCTTCCTGGAGAGTATATGGCTTTGTGTTTGCAGAACGACTGGAGAGGAGCTCAGCAGCATGACTTGTTTATTTCCCAGTAAGCGCATAAGAACATGCATGTAAGGATAGGTGAAAACAGTGAGTTACTATTCAGCTTGGATACTGAAATGCAGGGCAGGGTTTTTCCTTATAGATACACAGATCCATCTTTGTAAGCCTCCTCAGTTGTGTCTCTCTGGTGCAGGTCATTCCGGGCTGCCTGCTCTGGGTGGCCCTGCCTGAGCAGGGGGCTGGAGCAGATAACCTCCGGAGGTCCCTGCCAGCCTCACCATTTGGCAGCTCTGTGATAATCTGAGCTGACATCTGCTTATGAATTTCTATTTAATCAGAAGGGCTTTTCGATAGGTCTTTGTAACTGGCTTTCCCATTTAATTTAATGCTTCGTTTTTTTGTCTTCCTCCTCATTGTTGTTTTCATCAGTCACATGTCACTAATGCTCAGTTGTTGAGTGCTTTGGTGGAATTGTTTTAACAGTGGTTTTCTCCTTGGAAATAGAGTTGTCCTATCCATGAAGATAAAATAACATACCTTGGATATAAAGTACCTCTAACTTCTTTAAGTTACATTTAACCGTAAAGCTTTAAAAGCTAAAGAAAGGCAGAGGATAGCACTGCTAGCAAATCTCACTCATCTTTCATTGTCTGTCATTTCAGTAGCCAAAGGCAAGGAGTATTTTAAACTTTTCCAGATTATTTGAAATGAGAATGCACTAAAGATTTCCTAAATATTCTTCAGAAGAACGTAGGCAAAGGCAAAAACTAAACAATAAAGCCACCAAAAGCCAAGAGATAAAAAAAGCTTCTTATGTTTTCAGTGGTACTGCAGAGATGGTCCCTGTCCTCTGTTTGCTTTTTGCGTGGTCTGGGATTAGTGGGCACTTGGAGTACAGAGAGCTGCTTTGGGCTGAGATTACTTTAGCAGTCAGCAGCAGAGTGAAAAGGGGCTGAAATGCTGAAAGAACAGAATCCCTTCCTGGCCCCACCTGTGAGTGCACAGCCATCTGCTCCTTGATGGGCAGTCATCAGAACCTTTGGGTTTAGTAAGCCTCCAGTTGGCATCTGAGCTGCTGTCTTAAAACAAGGACCCAACGTAAGGCTTACAATAATTACTTAATTGGATACCGTTTCTTGCTGTGTTGTTGTAGTTTGGATATTTTAAAATGCTGTCATTGTTTTATTTATTTATTTATTTGCAGAGCTGAATTAAAATATTTCATCTTACTGTAGAGTTTCTCCAACACCGTTAATCATTCTTGTATTTCTTAGCGGTGTATTTCTTCTAAATCAAAACTATAATGAAGAGCTGACAGCAAGTGCCAGCATCTTTACATTAGATAGATGTCTGTACACATAAAACATAAATATGCCTTACTACTTGGTTGCATAAAATGGCTGCTAAATGAAGATGAGTTGAAACCTCAGATGGAGCTGAATTGACTCATAACATAGCAGAGCATGTTTTCTCTTCAATATTTAGTCCAAACTAAAAGTAAGATACGGAGCAAGATGGATCTTAAAGGTGATTACCTTTTTTAAGACCCTTATCCAACAAGTACTTGTGAATCTACCTGCTCGTATCTTCCTATTAATAGGAGTACTTTCAGCAATTGATTGTAAATTTATTTATTTTTTAATCTGACTCAGTTGGAAATGTAATGAAAACTGTAAATTTTCATGATGATCTCAAGTTCTGTTATTGCAGCACACTCTATAGGCTTAGTGTACATTTTAGGGCCTTGGGGGAACGCAGAAAGCATTCAGAACACGATAGCGTTTTCTACATAAACTTCCAAAATAAAAATTCATTAAATTAATGATATAATGATATTCTTTGTGGTATTCCTAGAGAGAAGCTGGACAAGAGCCAGCAGTGTGCACTTGCAGCCTAGAAGGCCAACTGTGTTCTGGGCTGCATTAAAAAAGGGGTGGCCAGCAGGGAGAGGGAGGTGATTGTCCCCCTCTACTCAGCTCTTGTGAGGCCCCATCTGGAGTAATGTGTCCAGGCCTGGGGCCCCTAGTACAAGAAGGATGTGGAGCTCTTAGAGCGGGTCCAGAGGAGGGCCACTGAGATGACCAGAGGGCTGGAGCACCTTTCCTATGAGGAAAGGATGAGGGAACTGGCCTTGTTCAACTTGGAGAAGAGAAGGCTCTGGGGAGACCTCATTGTGGCCTTCCAATACTTGAAAGGAGTGTATAAACAGGAGGGGAAACCTCAGTTTACGAGGGTGGACAGTGATAGGACAAGGAGTAATGGTTTTAAACTGAGACAGGGGAGGTTTA
>PPHD01022298.1:0-12904 GCA_002909625.1 Bambusicola thoracicus | reverse complement strand
ATACTAAGAAATAAATACATCATACATCAGTTCTTTCCTTCCTTCTTTCCTTCCTTTTTTTTTTTTTCTTTTCTTTTTTACTGTTTGTATTATTTCAGGGAGAGCTATAAACACATGCAATTAATTAATTCCTGTCTTCATCTCCAGTTCTTCCTTTCCACTGTGTATACCATGGATATACTGATCAATGCAGCTAATAGTCAATATCCAGTAAACATATTTTATTACTAATGACACTAATTTTCATTTTTAATATTCACATTTTTCCCTTCTTAGGATTTTTTTTTTTCCATCTAGCAGCATACAAGTTTATAAATAGAAATTTCCTCAGTCTTAGCCTGCTATTTTTCTCTGAGCAACAAAGCATTCAAATTAAGAGGCAAAGCACTGGAAAGCTGACAGACATGAGATTCATAAGGGCAAGTTTAAGTGCTCCTCTAAAACCAGTTTGAAAGCATCATTAATCATGCTGGGCACTCAGCCAGTGTAAGCAACTAGTTACGATGGTATTCCTCATTTTAGCTGAAAAGGTGAACATTTCTCAGCACTCCATTGTGTGGCTCTTTGCGTTGAAAGTACACTTCAGCTGGAAGTTGCCTTAGTAGGAACAGAAGACAGCTGGAGGTTCTAAAATGATAAAATAAACCTACTTCAGAGCTTCCACCTTCTCTTTCATAATCTTTTGGGCACAGATGTACTAATTCCTTAGAAATCTATCTCTTAGTTTGATTGTAAGAATAATGGCAGATCTCTTTTGTGCAAAGGGATACCTTACATCCTATGCAAAGAGACAGAAGGAAAACAGTAGATCTGCAGGTTAACCATCCCTCTACAACAGATTACTAACAGGACACATAGTATCTATGAAGACTAAATTTTGAATCATTTCAGTGCAGCATATGTATTTTCTTTTAATTTTAGTTTATCAAAACCCCAAAGATGTCACCAATCAAAATTACACTGCATGCTTTCAAAATAAAACTGTTAATGGAATCTTTCTGGGTTACCTTATTGCTCCTCCCTTAGTCACTTTGAAAGAGAATGGTTAATAGTTTCTTCCCACTATAATTTGCAGCAGTGATCTGGGAACTAATTTATGCTAATTGAGTCCTTTGAAGATTAAAAAGAAATGCACTCCCTCAATTTTATGGAGGTCGATTCCAACCTTATGGCAGTAGGTTTGGAAGCTTTCACTTATCAAGGACTCATGTGACACAAAATTCAGATAGGTTATACTTTTGTCCTTCACTTTGACATTTAGTTTAGGGAATTTTCATTCAGAGTTAGAATTTTATCAAATTTCAGTGCATAAATTTAAAAAAAGACATGAGATTAATCCTGGGATTGCAGGAAGACAATGCATGTTATTTCATTTTTCTTGGTTCTGAATCTTGCTTTTATATTCTTCAGCTAGTTCTTCAGTTAGACATAAGAACAAATATGTTCACTTTTGGTCTTCAAACAGATACCACTCATCTGCTCAATTTAGTTAAAAATGAAATTTCACATTGCACATTTAATTAGGTTATGAAGCATATTTATTGTTTTTTAACACTTGCATCAACAAAATAAATTGCATGGAAATGAGAGTGCGTATCTTATTTGAGTTAAGACAAAGGACCTTGAATCAAAGAAGTTTTTACATTTTTCTTCATTTCAAGATAATAGACAAAATCAAGTTTAAAATAGAAAATCCTAGGAAAACTGCATGAATTCTTGAAGTCCACAAGCAATTGTTTTGGAAATAAAACTGTAAGTATTATATATTGAATCAAATTCAAGGTGATTTGTAATGTTAATGTTGTAATGCTGTAATGCAAAATCAGTGTCACAGAATTGGTAAAAACATGTCAGATATGACCAGGTGTTACTTCTTTGACATAAATGCAATTATTTTACATTTCAAAAGCAAAAAATCAGGCAAGGAAAACATAAAAAATGAAAGCAAACACAACATATTTTGAGCTTATTGCATTTTCATTATTTCCTGGCTTTTACAATTAAAATGCCAGCAACAACAGCTCCTTCTTTGCCCTCAAATGACAAAACATCTGAGGTAAAATCCAAGTAATTCATAAAAGATAGTGGATATAAATGTGTAATGGACAATTAATGGAATATTTAGGAGCTAGATACAAAAGCAGTGTGCGATGAACAGTTCCAATTTCAGAGTGTGGGCTGAGTACTGTGAAGATGAACTTGAATTATGCAAAGCAAATGTCATTACTTGTTTCTTCTTGAATAAAAATGCATACCAATGTGTATACCTTTCTAAGTAAAAGCACAGTCTGTCTTGTGGTAAGAGCCTCTTACCAGGCTTTCCAGTACTGATAGGTTACTCTTTATTTCTATCCTGTGAACTCTCATCTAAAATTTGCTGCATGCACAAGATGTTGTTTCTTATGATATGGAAATAATTCATAGCATGTTCTCTCTCTGCAGCACTCACGCAGAAATAAGATGTGTGTGTGGGGTGTTAACATATTATTTCTTTCCACACCATCCATCACAAATATATTACATTAATATCTTATGCATTCTGCACTGAGTTCTGTATTGTGCCCCAATGACAAGAACAAAAAGACCACTGGTAACAAGTTCAAATAATTCTCTATATTGGAGCTAGACATACTAAATATTTACTTTTCTCTTTTCTTCCTTTTATTCTGGATGTAGCATGTAAGCAAACAATTGTTTTTCTTTTTGGTTTCTGTAGTGTTTTTAATAATGTATTTAATCCTTGATCAATAAGAAATACTCTTTCAGAAACCGTACTGAAAATGCATTTGGATAGCTCTTTATTTTCACATAGCAAATTGTTGAACTGTATCATAATAAAGCTACAATACAGTATAAGAAATAAAAAAAATTGAACTGTATGTGACTATAATGCTCTTTCCTTGACATAAGAAGATTAGAAATAATAAACTTTCCATAATTAATACTAATAACTGATGACTCCTTTTGAGCATGCATAAGGGTAAATTGTCTCCAAAAACAGACCAAACACCTATGAAGAACAGACTGAACTGTAACTGTCTTCTGTGCTCATCCTTGACTTTATGGGAAAAAGAATTGGTAATATATTCAAGATTAAATATGAGATAAAGCAATGAAAAAAAGCATAGGCCCACAAAGAGTTGGGACTTTAAATACATAGAAAGTAAAACAATTTTATTTACTTTGATTTTTGCTTGAATGCTAAGCTGTTACTTTCTAGACCTATTTTATTACTCACATTTACTTTCTTCCATGTTTCTTCTCTGGAGTCACACAATGTTGTTGTGTCTTAACTCAGATTTTTCTCAAAATGAAGTAAGTGGTAAAATCAAACAGGAAAGATCTGTTCATTACACCAGTTGACATCATGCCGAACCATTTGCATAAGACCATACTTAGTCTGAGTATGTTAAAACACTAGATAAGATACCGGATCCAGTTAAGATGCTGGATATAAGATCTCATGTCTTAATGACATCAATTATTATTTGTCATATTATAGTATTTCAGTGTGTTCGGTATTGTTTGACTACCTGCACAGTAATTAAATGTTTCCTAATGCCCAGTCTGAGCCTGCCCTGGCACAGCTCTATACCATTCCCATCCTTCCATCACTTCCAGAAGCAGAACTCAGCGCCTCTCTCTGCTTCCCTGCCTCAGGGAGCAGCAGAGAGCAGTGAGGTCACCTCTCTGTTTCTTCCTCAGGCTGGCAACCCTGGTGTCAGAATACGCAGTTCATTTGATTTTCAGCTTTTTGTGTGTGTGTGTGTGTGTTTGTGTGTGTGTATGTGTGATTGCAATCTTTACAAGACTTGTTAGGAATTTTTCAGTTTCTGCTCTCTTTATTCTTGTTTTATTTTAACTGAGCAAATCTGTAACTTTCTGTTGAAAGGAATATTTGAGCCACAAATTAAATTTGTTTATTGATATCACATTGCTTTTATGAATTTTTCATTTTCCTATCTTTTCTCAAAATAAAGTTTTTTTAAAAAAGAAGCTTGAAAAGATTTTATGTTCTCTTATTTATTCAGGTTTTATATCTGCTTGTTGGAAATGCTGTTGTAACTGTTGTAATCTACAATAATGTCATGCAGAAAATAATCCATATAATAATAATTGTGATTTCCTGTGAATCCAAATGCTGTAGCTCCAAAGTTTGATTTGTTTTCATGGCTACTGCTGCATATCGTCTTTCTATTAGAGTGGAAAACTATTTTTCTAGTTAGTTCTTTATTTATGTTGCATATAAATTCATATCAGCTCATCTGAATACACAGATGTACTGAGGGGCAAAGATAAGTACTGCTCAAGAGTGGGAAGCATTATCACTTTTCTTGAGACTCCCAATTACTTTGTGATGAGTGAGTGGGAAGAATGATCTTCCAGCTGCAAGCCTAATACTTGGCATTATTTCATTAGTGTTGCATTATTTTATTTTGAATAAAGTTTGCCCAGTTTTCCTTTTCCTTATAGTTATCTACTTTGACAAAGAAATTCTTCACTGCTGGCTTTAACATCTTGACAATTTTGTCAGTCCAAGTTTGTAAGTAATTATAGAATTAACCTTTGATCTCAACTATGTCATCACTTAGTATATAACATTGTATAATTATTGTTTTCATGTAGTGTGTTTAAAACCTGGCTCAGAGCAATTTATGCTAATTGATGTCTGATCTATCAGCAATTTTTTCTACCTTAGAAGTCATAATTACTGGTATTTGCTTTGAGTACTAATCCTCTGGCCTCACTGAATATTTGATGACTTTATGATTCTTTTTATTCTTAAATTGCTTCTTGACAGATTCTGGCCATTGAAATATATATATATATATATCTTTTAACAGTGATTTAAAATTGCATTCACCCAGTTCTTTCAGAAGAAGCTTTGTTTTGTTTCAGTTAGAGCTGATGTTCCAGGAATCTGCTTTCACAGGTTGTTACATCTTAATTAAGAGATTTTTAGAATCCTAGCAATCTAGTCAGCAGTGCTTGGCAAGAAGAGTAGGTTACATGCCTTATTTTTAAGGAATACCTTGTTATGTTTCTGTAATTTTTTTTTTTTTCATATGTTCTGTAGTACAGTTATACCCACAGGCAAAGTTTTAAGTGTTCTTAGGATTCCCACAGGATTATGTCCAAAGAAAGGCATTACCACATTTTGAATTATTTTTGAACAGTGTTGTTGTCTGTGTCAGTGAACAGCTAGAGTGTGAGGAGCTCGGCCTGGAGATTGATGAAGAAACAACTGAGAAATCATGGGTTAGAATTAAAGGGAAGACAGACCTAAGTGTTCTTATAATAGAGGTCTGCTATGGGTCACCTGACTAGGAAGAACAAGTACTTGAGACCCTCTAATGACAGATAGCAGGAGCCCCATGTTTACAAGCCCTGGTCATTATGAGAGACTTCAACCATCCTGACATCTACCAGAGTGACAACACAGAAAGACATCAACAATCCAAGATGTTTCTTGAAAACATTGATGATAACTTCCTTCTTCAAGGAACAGAGGAGGTAATGAAGAGAGGTGCTATGCTGGACCTCATTATCAGCAAAGAAGGGTTTGTTGTGAGTGTGAAGGTCAAGGGAAGCCCTGGCTACACTGAAGACCATGAATTCAAGATCCTTAGGGCAGCAAGTAGAGCGCACAACAAGCTCACAACTCTGGACTTCAGGAGAGAAGAATTTGGCATCTTCAGGAATCTGCTTGGTAAATAAAACCCTTGGAGGAGGAGGGACCCAAGAAAGCTGGCCAATATTCAAGAATTGCCTTCCCCAGTATCACAGAATCACAGAACCTTTGATGCTAGAAGAGTCCTCTGGAGATCATCCAGTCCAACCCCCTGCTAAACCAGGTTCAGTACAGTAGGTACCACAGAAAATTGTCGAGACAGGTCTTGAATATTTCCAGAGAATGAGACTCCACAACCTCTCTGGGCAGCCTGTTCCAGTGCTCTGTCACTCAGGAGCAAATCGCTCAAACAAGGAGAAGGTTAGGCAAAAATGCCTGATGTCATCTACTTGGGCTTATGGAAAGCATTTTATGTTGTCCTGCTCAACATTCTTGTCTCTAAAATCAAGCCACGTGGATCTGATGGATAGACCACTGCGTGGGTAAAGAATTGGAGGGATGGTCACGTTCAAAGACGCAGTCAACGGCTCAGTGTTTAAAGTGGAGATCAATGATGAGTGGTGAGGGACTCTTAATCAGGAATTATAACTTTAGGACAGCGTACAAGAGTTTTGAACTAAAAGAGGGTACCTTAGGTTAGATGTAAGAAGGAAATTCTTTACTTTGAGGATGGTGAGGAGCTGGAACTGGCTGCCCAGGGAAACTGTGGATGCCCCATCCCTGGAAATGTTCAAGTCCAGGTTGGATGGAGTTTTGAGCAGGGAACTGAAACTAGAAGGTCTTTAACCCTGTTCCAACACAAATGATTCTGTGATGCATATAAGTTATTCAAATTTATATAATGAGGTTAACATGCCTGCAGCTCGTGTATCTGTCCTTGTCTGGTCTAATATAAGTAATATATTTCTTTACCAATTCTGGTTCTCTAATTCTACGTATTGCATAGGGAACCCTCAGAATGGCTTTGGACTTAACTGGAAAATAATTAAATAAATCCTGGATTTACTGGGAAAAAGAGGGTTCAAATGGAAGTGATCTCAAATTCATTTTTTTCATTTGATTACCACTTTTTTATTATTATTTTTAATTTTTAATAACATCTATATGGCAACAAATTCAGGCGCTGACTTTTTGAAAATATTATAATATGGGAGTTCAATAAAAGATTTTTCCTCTTGGCCACCATTAACAGGAATCCTGTTTCTCAAGTATTTTTCCATTTTTACACGTTCATGTCTCAGAATATACAACTGTAGTACGGAAACAGAAATAAAAATGTCAACTTTTTAAAAGTTTAAGTCCTTATGAGATACATAAGTTTATGTTTCGTAGTGTTAAGATTTTCAGATCAGCTTTGTAGTTTTATTGCCTTCTTCCTGGGGACAAACAAATCAATAAGGAAAGCATTTATAAAAGCTCTTCAAAGTAGCAAAGATCATTAAAATGTGGCTAGCTAGGTTTAGAATTTTGTTTATTTTATGATAAACTTTTAATGGTTTCTGTTACTGCAAGTTATTTAGGAAAATATCCATTTCACTCATCTTTGTGTTTGTTATTTTATTTCAGCGACCTGATCATAGTGTATGGAGAACAGATAAAATAACTACTGATCTCACAGATTTTATGAAATGGAAGGCAGTAAGACTAAGCATGTAACATTTGCATGTACACATGATCAAAATGAAATAAGAGTGTTGGGAAAAGAACCCTCCATATATTTAATAATAAATTACTTCTTTCCTGAAAACTTTGCTATCTTCAGAAATTAGGTGGGTTAATCACTTGTGATCCAAGGGCATCTACTGACATGATTAATTTGACTGTATATTAGCAATGCTAAAAAGTGCACCATGAATAAAGTTTATACGTTCTGAGTAGTTTTGACTTTGGCTGCTTACCATTTTAATCAATTAGAAATTTGTTTTCCAAATTATCTTGTGCATAACGTTAAATACTGTAATAACTTGCAAAAATAGCAAGCTGAATGAACACTGCTTTGTAAAATGTAACATCTAAAGTAAGTAACTGTCTTGAAGATATAGTTGGATATATCTAGAAAGGTGGATGTTATATTTAAATTTTCAAAGAGTAATAGCAGTTCCAAATAAACGTTCTTCCTAATGAACGGGGAAGAGAGTCATAGAGACAGGGGAACAGTAACTCGATGTGTTTCAAATCTTCTTCTTTAGGTAGGCACCACAAATCTACCAGTGCTATCAGAGTTTATACAAGATCCTCTGTGCTGTGCCATATTTTGTCTTTCTCAACGCTTCATATGTGATATCAAGAAAGCACGACTAATGCTACAGCAGAAGTCATCATGACAAGGCAAAGAAAAATGGCAGGTCTCACCAGAAATTCTTGTACATCCACAACATAATGTTATTTGTATGTAAGTCCAGATTCCTCATAGTTATTTTCATTAAGATAGCAAAATCTCGAACAAGCAAAGAATTGTTCTCAATCTGCAGCCATGTTTCATTAAACGTTAAAAGAGTCAAAACCCATGGAATGATTACAACTCAGATACTTCTCACAGTGATGTGAATAAAGCCACAACAAACCAGAAGTAAAAGTGACCTTTCTATTAGCATCTATTAGAGTTGCCAAGGGTAATATTTCACAATACTCACAGCAGTAACCTAAAAGATCACATAGTGTATCACTGGGGAATTAAAATATTTTGATCCTAAAGGATGAAGATAGACTTTATTGAATGAAGCAGTTTTCTGCTTTATTTTTTAAACTCACTCTTCATTTGCCCAGCAACCTGCCCAGTTCTGAACACTAAACACTGGTATTTTTACTAAAAACATTACCACTGCCTTTCTATTAATCAGAATGAATGTTCTACCAAAGTTAGACCTAGTCAGCCTTATGTTTATTTATAAAAGTCACAATTTCTTTCAATATTACAGCCTTCAAACCTCATTTAAAATGTAACTTGAAATTTAATTCAGGAAGAATTCTGATGCTGTGTAAAACAGATTATTCAGATATCTTTGTTATGTACTTTAGATTTGTACATCCCTGGAAATGAGCCAGTATCTGCTAGTGTTGTTCCCTAAAATATATTGCTGTGTACTCAAACAATTTTTTCCCTAGGTTATGAGTAAATTTTCAGAAATATGAATATATTGACACTGCTAAGATTATGTGGGGCTTGTAACTCTTGTCTTTCTTCTTGCATGTATAGAATGGTGATAGAGAAACGTTAAGAAAAAATTTAAAAGTCTATTTGGCTGCCCTCCAGATAGGAATGCTCTTTCAAGATCTCTCTCCTCTTTTTAAAAAAAAAAAAAAAAAAAATAGTATATGGATCTTTAGAGAAAGAGGGGCTGTACTCCCAGAAATGTTGCAAACTCTTTGTTTTTAAACTGAGGTGAGTGGGATCAGAGCTGGCAGTTCTTAAATAAAATCATGAATGGATATTTGAATAGGTACAGGAGTTGTGTTTCTGAGATTTTAGCAGCTGTGAGAGCTAGAGAGGTAATTTGGGAAAAAGAAAATTAGTGTGAATAGCTGCCTCGAGAGCACATCTGTAGGGTTACAAGCCAGCTTAGCTTTTCTCCTGCCCCAAGATCAGGTCTTCTCAGCTGTGGAAGCCTTTTGCCACGTTCTGAGAGAAATTGAATTTATACGAGTACTGTAATTAAAACTCTGGGCTTGAGTACAGAGATCCCTTGTGGGTGGTAATCAATTTTATTTAGATATATGACTACATGACCTCATGTAGGTCATGACCTCGGTGACCTTAATTTCTCATTAATTTTGAATGCTGAAACTACTGAATAGAATTTAGAGAATTGCAAAACATCCTGTGTTCAATAACAACATTCTCCATTCCTTTTAATTTAACATTGTCAATAGTTTTTGAATTATGCCATGTTTTATTAAAATTATGTTTATTGATACTGCAAATAATCTGTTTTACTTATTTATTTAGTTGGAACAAAATAGCTAAGCTAAGCCAAGCCATTTCAAAATGGCTATTTTATTATATGCAATAACCTTTGTGGACCAACTTTGTGACTGCACCTACAGGTGAAAACAGTTTTGCTTGACATGTTCAATCTTCCTTAAAATCATCGTGATGGTATTTGATGTATCTTTCTACTTCATTTACATACTAAATCTGATTTTCTTCAAGTTGCTAGGACTGGCAGAAAAATAACTGCCTCTCTTACTTGGGTCATCTTGTTCACCATCTTCTACGAGCAGTTCCTTCATTAACATCAGAAGTTTTAAAAATTTATTTTATTATTTTAGAACTTTCAAGAATTACAATGACCAAAATTCTTTCATGATCATACATTTTACACATCAAATCCAAAGCATAAAATTAAAGTTGCATGAAATCTTGATTGGATTTCTTATCAATTAAGAATATTTCTTTTTTACATAAAGGCAGTCATTTATTAGTCTAGAGTAAAAATTTGAGCTTAATTTAATTAAAGTATATTAATGATATTCTTCATCAGGTCAATATTTGAGAAGTGTAAAGCTTCGTTACTATTTTCAAGGTCACACAGAAACATGAGAACGCGTCACCAACTCTTCTTCTTAAGTCTGATTGGCTTGTACCAGAATTCTGTGATGGCATTTTTCTGCAAAGCAAATATAACACCAAATTTTTAACGAAATATAAAAACATTTATAGTACTAGAAAAAAATATAAATTTTATCTTGGATTGACTTTTGATTTATCTAAATAATATTATTTTACTTCATAACCATTTTTTCCCTTATCTGGTGCTTCAAACAAAGAGCAGAGTAACATCAAATTCAATCATAGAATTATAGATTATCCCAGGTTGGAAAAAACTGACAAGGATCATTGAATCCAACTCCTGGCTTCACAGAGAACCACTCAACACTGAAACCCTATGTCTGAGGCCATTGCCAAATGCTTCTCAAACTCTATCAGCTTGGTGCTGTGACCACTGCCCTAGGGAACCTGTTTAAGTGCCCACCCACCTCCACAGTGAATTTGCTGTTATCATTGTAGGAATGCAAACATGAGAGCGTGATAGGACATGTATGATAATGTTACTCTTCAGGAGCACAAGCTGGAATTTCAGGATTCATATTTTTTTTTAGTTTATTACTTAGTTGATATACCGGTTTAACACCAAGCATTCATGAAATACCTTCATGATTTAATAAAAGTAAAGTCATATCTGTACCAAGTTCACTTCTTTATACTTACTGACATTTTGTGTTATGGAATGAAAGAATTTAAAAAAAAAATGGCAGAGGGAGAGAATAAGAAACTGTAATAATTTAATTTGTTTCACTCTTAATCCGATAAGCATCATTCTGGCAGCTTCCTCATGAATGTACCTGAAGCAAGAAAAAATTTGTATCAGGTGTTCCACATAAAAAATAAACTGACTAAATTCCTTTCAACATCATAGCTATATGTTTTTTCTTGCAAAGAAAACTGATTAATTTTTATTATGCACATTATCATGTCTGTATTCTTGCCATTTTTTACGTTCTCAGTGGATTTTTATATTTATCACTTTGCTATAAAGTGGAGATTATTGTTTAAAATAGAGGACCTCAATGACTGATTTAGGCTTCTAGTGTAGAACAGAATTCTGTTAGATATAAGCTCTACAATGTTTCCTTAAATCCAATTCTGGCAGCGAAATGGAGCACGCCCAGTCAGTGTTTCCTAGCACTTGCCAAATTAGATTAGTTCATCACAAAAGAATTAAGAAATGTTCTTCAGTTTCCCTGACAGCTGCCTTCTCCTTGACCATCAGCAGCAGAATATTAGAAAAAACACTTTGGAAGGAATAAGTTTGCATTTCTTTAGAAAATTGCAAAGTGCAAATGCTGTGAGAACTTGCTCCATTTCCTCAAAGACACGGACTTGTCTTCAGAGGAAGGCGTGGATTTATGCTATAGGAAGGTCTGTGTTCAGTCCTGTTTGTTGAATGGACCTTGGACATATGCCATAGACTTTTCTCTAGGTATATAACATAGTAACATGTAAGAAAAATATGGGTATTCCGCATAAATCTTGTGTCCCTCATAACTGAGATTCAGAACAACAAAGAAATTGGATAAATATATTTGGTTCTTGATATATTTAATTTCTACAGTTTAATTTGTTTACAAGTGACACTGTGTTGACAGGTAAGAGTTTCAGACTCTCTCCTCAAACAATAGAATCACAGAATCACAGAATTAGGGGGGTTGGAAGGGACCTCTAGAGATCACTGAGTCCAGCCCCCTTGCTAAATCAGACTCCCTACAGCAGAAACCCACTGAAGAAATGAGTTGTTGGTGTAATTATACTATTGTTATTTCTAGCACAGCAGAGGTATCTGCAATCCCTTGCTGTGGTCATGAACATGAAGTCCTGGGCACAGATTCAGAAACAGTCTCCATATAAGACTTGACCATCTGTATAGGCACAATACGGAAATGTCCAGTAAGTAGAGAATGAAAGCTCAAGGTCACCTCAGATTGATGATAACTGAAAAGAAACTTCAGAGTTCTTTAAAGCTGTGGTTTATTTACTGGGACATATTGTGTCCTATGGAGAAATACTGGAAACATTGGTATGTATGACAGTAGTGTGGGAAACGAGAAAATGAAGTTATTCAGTTAGTGGCTACTTTAAAAGTGTTTGAAATACATTAGTGATGGAATTAGGTTTATAAGCATCAGTTTCTGTTTTACCTGCAGCTTATGCACAATCAGTGCTTGTCTGCCTGGATAATTAAAGAAGCATTAATGGTACCAATTAAGAAGTGAGAATGTGATTTATTGCTCTTTGTTGCTTTCCAGGTCAAAGGAGATGCAATACGAAAATACATATCGAGCAATCTAAAGACAATTTAAACTGAAATAGTTCTTTGCAATTTAGGCATTTAATTAAAAGCTTTAAAGTTTAATTAAAAAGTTAAATCATTTGTCTATCTGTGAAAAAAAAAAAGAGTGCTTTTCCATTTGGATCAATTATATAGCACAAAGCACAGTGAGATAAGTGTGCTATTTTCTGGTCTGAAGCTACAGCATTTTTCACGCATAACATCACAACACATAAAAATGTATTCAAAGTACTGCAAGCAAATAGATAGATGGGTCTATTAAATCCAGTTAGAGAGCAAGATTTAATCTAAAAGGATATTTTCTTCCTTATTTTTTAGAATGATACAAAGACAAAAAGTCTTCTGTAATATAATGAAGATAATGGAGGAAAATCTAACTCTTTTCAACACGCTTTAAACTTTCAAAATTACAGCATTTTGTGCT
>PPHD01022297.1:0-12904 GCA_002909625.1 Bambusicola thoracicus | reverse complement strand
AGCACTTTTTAGAAATAATTGGTTTTAGCACTCAACAGAAGAAATGCCTTTCTTCATTTTTACATGTCCCATTTCTGTTCTACAGTTTGAATCCAGTACTGGAAATTATGGAAAAAGAAAACTGAAATTAAAACTACATAAGCTGAATTAGTGCTGTCTGGGATGGCTGTTTCTGCAGGGGTCAGCGAGCAATGCTCAAAATCCTTGCAGTTCAGATCTTTTGAGACCAGAAATAACACACAAATATAGGAGAAAAAGAATGTTTTGTAAAAACATCCTCAAACAGTGGGTAAGTGATATTTAATACAAATTTGATGGAAAAAGGAGGGCTACTCTTTCTTTCGCACTTGCTCTGAATATCGGAAATGTGAACTGGATGCAATCTGTGTTCCTTGCCTGAGTGTGTCCCAGTGGCCACTGCACTGTACTGGTGTGATCACAAAAATCCTCATAGCCTGTCTGGACATTTCTGCTGCTGAGAAGGACTGTTGAACTGCCAAAGGCTCTTGCACCACCAGTTCTGGACTTTAAAGGCTGAGACTGCAGCTGCAAAAATACAAAAGCTAAATAAAAATTGGCATTTTGCTCAACGTAAATTCCATTTCCACATTCATCACATAAAGAGAAACAACAGGTGCAGAACATCTGAGAATTGAAACACAATTTGTTCAACAGTTTTATGGAACAGAACTGAAACTGAAAATTTTGACCACTGCCATCATGTGTAGCATCATCTAGATCTGTCTCCTGAAAACTTCATTCCTCTACAATTTTTGCACCTGCACCTGATGTACATGACAGTATGAACAAGTGCTACCAAGAAGCAAAATAGTATGTGTGGGACCAAGGTTTATCTTCATTTGCCAGGATCTGAATTGAGAAATTCCAGGTACAGCACTTTGCTGGGCAACACACAGGGAAAGCACAGAGATCTGGGAAGGTCAGGGAAGCAGGGCTTGTGGGGGAACTGAGAACAAGTCCACATCCCAGCATATGTCAAACCTGCTGAAATGGTGGATTCAAATCTGGATCTCACACATGAGTAAGCTTTGCCTGGGCCCGATGGGTTCCTCTGATTGAGAACACAGATATTCTCATATAAATCAGGTTAAGCAAAGTCCATATGCAGAAACAGTCACAGGACTTGAACCTACAAGTCTTGTTTTTCTCCACTGGAAATGAAAAGAGCATAAGATGACCTGCTCAGCCTTGCACATCTCCTTCCACCTGTGATGCTTTCCTTATTCCTCTGGGAGATATCAGATGCTTTTGCCGTTCTCCAGGACACCAGCTTTCCTGTGTTACTGAAACCAGCAGCAGTGAAGGTGGCATGGGCTGTTTGGCTGGCCTGGCAGTGTTGGGACCGGTGAATATATTCTGCTGAGCTGCCCTCAGCAAAACTGCACAGAAATCTCACGGAAAATTACTTTGGCAGACCTGGAATTCACAGAATCCCTGTGGCGTCACAAGAATTGAATTTCTGCATGGTTCTGGGCTGTCACGCAATGAAAGGCAAATTCTTAAAACCCACTTTGCATCAGAAGAGTTCACATGGTGACTGTTTATCTGTCTAAAATGTGTTTGCTTAACCTGCCTTTGAAAAAGAACAAAACCCACAGAATTAAATATGCAATATGCAAGAAAAGTGTAAGTCTGAGAAAGAAGAGGAGAGAGAGGCAGATGAATAAATCAGTTTATATTGTGTGCCACATTAAATAAAATTAAAACCATTCTCAGCTTCCAGACCACTTGTCCACTTGTCTGCAGGTGGCATTTCAGCTGCAGGGCCACAAGCTTGTCTTCCTGCCTCTCTCCGTCTTATCTTGCACTGTTGCTTTTTGTTCCATCTCTCTGTCCCTTTCTGTTTCTTTCTTTTTTTTATTTTTTTATTTTTTTAAATTTGATTCATTAGTGGAGAAAATGTTTCATGATGGAACAATCAAAAGTTATGAAAGCAAATGATTGTAGTTCTCCTCCCAGTCATGGAAGTGTGATGAGAGACTGCAAAGGCTGAGCCTGGGGAGCAGCTGGCACTTCCTGTCCAGTGTGACCAAAAGGCTGAGAGAACACGTGGGCTGCTTCACTTCCCTAGGGAAAACTTAACAGCTTTGAAGAGAAAATGCTGGTTTATGTGTTCCGAGGAGCATGTTTAGGCCAGGCAGCCCGTGTGCCCAGGGAAGGTCCCCAGCTGCAGGGGGCAGAGGGCTGGAGCTTGCAGACTCCATGTGGAAGCTGGGGCTGGGCGTGGGCTGTCACCGCCCTGCTGAGCTGCTGATGGAGCCTCACCCCGTGCTGAACCATGGCACTGGGCCAGGCAAACTCGTTCCACCTCATTTTCCCCCTTGACTTTCCACTACAGCCAGACTCTTTTGCACTTCTTCCTCACACCAGCACTGGGCAGGGAGCCTGTTAGCTGGGTGCTAGGATGATGAGATGTTGGCTGTAGGAAACACAGTTCCTGAAAACATTTTAGCTGTCAGTAAGATGATTTCCTTTTTAAAAAAATATTTTTTTTTAAACTATTTTTCCATAATCTTCTTTTTCTGTTTTTAATTCAGAGTCCTATGTTTACTTGCCACTGAGGCCTTGGCAGCACTTTATCTGATGGCTCCAGTTTGAGGTAACTGCCATGAGCAGACAGGCCGAATGAAAAGCAAATACTGAAAATGCTGGCTAGAATCAGAAACGTCAAAACCAGGAAAGGAAAAACAAGAAGGGAGGCTAGCAGGGCCTAGCAAGAGAAGCAACTATGCAACTAAAAGCACAGTCAGATCTGGATGGTGTGAGGAAATGTAGGAGAGCCTTGTTCCAGGATTTTTTTCTTCTGTTCAGTGTTTTGAAGAAAATCAAAGAAAAGATCCTAAGAGATAATTCAAAACAAGATGCATTCTACTGGAACCTTTCTTGGCAGTTATTTGTGCAGCCAATCCTTGAAAAATTCCAGTAATAGCAACACCACAGCACCCTTAAGTAATCTGTTTCAGCACTGAGTTACACTTACTGTAAATAAAGCTTTTCCTAATGCCTTGCACTCCCTCTTGATATCTCCTTGTAGTTCTGGCTGCCTTCATGGAATAGTTGAGCTCTATATTTATGATGCTTTGAAGGTCTATATTTGGTTTCTTGAAGCATCGAGGCAACTTGTTTTGTCTCATATTTACCACTGCTGATGATTCAGTTCCAAAATTGATTTTATTTGCCAACAACATTTCGCAAATGTGTGTTCACAGCGAAACCATTTGTGTTGCATATTTCTAAAGCGGCTCATCGATACAAGTATGCTGAATCGGGGGGGGGCTGTCTGTAGCCACATTGATAAAATAAATAATGTAAAAATTATCCTTGAAAGATTTACACTGTCTGTTACACAGCCCATTGTTTCTTACATTTTCCTCCAGTGACTTTCCAGATATTGGTTATCAGTTCAATGCTGAGTGAATGGATTGGCAAAATATTCAAAGCTTTCCGACTTGGCAGACCAGTGAGCACCAAAACCAGATGTTCATTCTGGTGTTCAAAGAAGTAGCAAATACACTTACTGCACAATAAGGAAAGCAATAGAAATCAAATTCCTTTCATGTACTGTGGGTACAAACCATACAGTATGAGCTGGGAGAGGACATACCTTCTTTTCCTCAGTGGCAAAACTAAATGTTTAGAATGTTGCATTTTTTCTAAAAAAGGGAGCAACAACTGTCACTGTAGCATTACATAAGAGAGAACACTGGTTCTCTTCCCTGCAGTCAGCTCAAAAAAGCAAAAGCTATGCATAGAAAGGTTATAATTATCCTGCTTGCTGAAGGGCATGGAAATATCTGGAAATTGCTTATGGTGAGGATAGAAGTCCTGCTTTGAGATAGGAAGAAGAGTGTTTCATGACTTCTGATGTGTAGTAAGTTGTTTTGATGCTTTTGCCTTGAAGGGAGAAACCTAAACTGCTGCCAACTTAGAAAATAGAGGATTGTCTGCATCAGCTCAGGTTGTTTGCGTTCTAGATACAGAGAGAATATATCCATTTTATTCCATCCTCCAGGCTTTACAATGACTTTTTCACCAACACCTGGAACTGCTGGCCACTTAATTTTTTCTGCAGCCATAAGCCTCTGGGCAGCACGTTCTCTCTGTCTCTTGTTATTGTCAGCACTAATCCTGCCATTATTTTAAGGGACTGCATCATAGCAAAGGTTCCACTGCATCACACACTATGCCAAAGCAGATCAAAAGCTTCACAAACTTCACCTTTCCAAACGCAGCAGTAACTCTCTGAATAATGTTTTCAAATCTGCCAAAATGACTTGGGCCCCTGAGCAAGAAATGACTTAGAGACATAAGTCTGTAGAGACAAAAGTATTTATGCTGTGCTTCACTCAGCCTCTCTGTTTCTCTGTATCTTTACACGCCAAAGGGCAAGAGACAATGAGACATCCATGCAAAACTTTAAGCTTATCCTTCTTGTACTGCTATTGATTACATTGTATGCATGGTGTTGAGTAAGTGGAAAGAGTAATGTTAGAAATACACACATCCATCTCTCTCACACAGAAACATTTAATTCTTTGCAAGATTTACATTTTGGTAC
The DNA here is from genome assembly GCA_002909625.1 of Bambusicola thoracicus. Taxonomy (NCBI): domain Eukaryota; kingdom Metazoa; phylum Chordata; class Aves; order Galliformes; family Phasianidae; genus Bambusicola; species Bambusicola thoracicus. The sequence goes on along the minus strand of PPHD01022297.1, from coordinate 8,325 downwards.
TATGACTTCTGGCCTTCTTCTTTCTTAATTCCTGATGCCAAACCCATATTTCTACAGTGCAATTCTCTCCATGCTAACATATTCTGGTCACACTAAGCTGATGAAACACATACACTTTCCTGCCAACCAAGCAGGTGTTTCTTGGAGGTGATCCAGCTAACTGTCAGGACAGTGTCCCTCAGGAAATGTTTTCCAAAGGCAGCTTGGCTAGTTTGGCTCCATGGCTGCTCCACTGCAAGTCAATGGTCCATGAGGAAGATCTCAGCTCTTCTGTTGTCAGATCATAGAATCGTAGAATCATTAGGGTTGGAGAAGACCTCTAAGACGAACTAGTCCAACGCTCTACCTATCATCACCATGCCTACTAAAATGTGTTCCTAAGTACCACATCTACATTTTTGTTAAACACCTCCATCGATGGTGACTTCACTACCTTCCTGGGCAGCCTGATCCAATATTTGACCACTTCTTCAGGGAAGAATTTTTTTTGTAATATCTAACTTGAACATCCCCTGGTGCAACTCACATCCTAACACTATTTACATGGGAGAAGAGGCTGATCTTCACCTTGCTACAACCTCCTTTCAGGGAATTGTAGAAAGCTATCACGTCTCCCCTGAGCCTCTTCTTCAGACTAAATAATCCCAGTTCCCTCAACAGCTTCTCACAAGACCTGTGTTCCGTATCCTTCACTGGCTTTGTTGCCCTTCTCTGGACACACTTCAGGGTCTCAATGTCTTTCTTGTAGTGAGGGGCCCAAAACTTAGTTCAGGGCTTGAGGCGCAGTTTCACCAGAGCTGAGTACAGGGACATGACCTTCTCCCTGCTCCTGTTGGGTACACTATTTCTGATACAAGTCTAGATGCCATTGGTCTTCTTGGCCACCTGAGCCATGGTTGCTGGCTTGTGTTCAGCCAGTTGTTGACTAATATCCCCAGAGTTTTTTATCCACACAGCTTTCCAGCAACTCTGCCCCAAGCCTGTTGCACTGTGTGAAGTTATTGTCACTGAACTGAAGGATCCAGCACTTGGTCTTGTTGAAGACTCATATAATTGGCCTCAGCCCAGTGGTCCAGCTTGTCCAAATCCCTTTGTAGGGCCTTATTACCTTCAGGAAAGTCAGCACGTCCTCCCAGCTTGGTGTCATCTGCAAACTTGCTGAATGTGCACTGAATCCCCTCATCAAGATCATCAATAGATATTAAACAGGGCTGGTTCCAGTACTCTTCCCTGAAGAACACCCCTTGTAACTCATTACCAGCTGGATTTAACTCCCTTCACCACCAGTCACTGGGCCCAGCTGTCCAGACAGTCTTTTTTACACAGAGAGGAGTACACTCATCCAAGGTATGGGCTGCCAGCTTCTCCAGGAGAATACTGTGGGAGACAGAGTCAAAGGCTTTACTAAAGTCTAGACAGACTACATCCACAGCCTTTCCCTCATCCACTACGTGAGTCATCTGGTTGTAGAAGGAGATGAGGTTCATCAAGCAGGACCTGCCTTTCATGAACCCATACTGGCTGGGTCTGATCCTCTGATTGTCCCACACGTGCTGTGTTATCACACTCAAAATGATCTGCTCCATGATCTTGCCTGATACTGAGGTCAGTCTGACAGAAGTGCAGTTCCCCAGGTCCTCCTTTTAACCCTTTCTGTAGGGGGAATCACACTAGCAAGTTTCCAGTCATCTGGGACTTACTTGGTGGACCAGGACTGCTGATAAATGATGGAAAATGGCTTGGCAAGCACTTCGACCATCTCCCTCAGTATCCTTGGATAGATCCCATTTGGCCCAGGGGACTTGTGACAATCTAGGTGAAGTAGTAGGTTGCTAACTGTTTCCTTCTGAGTCGTAGAGGGTTTATTCTGCTCCCCATCCCCGACTTCCAGGTCAGGGACCTGAGTACCCTGAGGATAACTGGTCTGACTACTAAAGACAGAAGTCAGGGAGGCAATGAGAACCTCAGCCATTTCCTTATCCTATGGGAATGTTCCCTGCTGCATACAATAAACAACAGAGATTCTCTTTGACCCTCCTCTTGATGTTAATATATTTGTAAAAACATTTTTTATTGTTTTTAACAGCTGTGGCTAGATTAAGTTCTAGCTAGACTTTCACCTTTCTAATTTTCTCTCGGCATGTTCTAGCAACATCCTTGTGCTCTTCCTGAGTTGCCTATCTCTTCTTTCAAAGACAGTAAACTTTCTTTTTTTACCTGGAGTCTCAGCAAAAGCTTCCTGTTCAGCCAGAGTGGTCTTCTTCCCCACTGGCTCATCTTATGGCACACAGGGACATCCTGTTCCATCCATGGTGCTGGAGGTTCCCAATATGCTCCTCCACTGGAGTAGAACTGCACAGGGATTTTCAGCAAAGATGCAAGTGGAATTTTTAACACTACCTTGATCTTTCATTACAAGGGTAACCAAACCTGTTTCCCTTCACAGCTGTACATACTTCAGTGTAAGTTTATGTGCAAATACTCACTTCAAAATAAGAATTTCCTATCTTGAATTAATAGATGTTACTTAAAAAAAAAAGATCTCAATCAAGTCCTTAAATTAAGTCATCTCACATAGATGTGCACTAGAATTGCTGGAAACATGAATTAATCCAGATGTAGTTTGTTCAGTTCCAGTGTGTGTGCTGAAGAAACACTCCCATGTGCTTAACACAGGATTGAAAGAAAACAGGATTTTGCAATAGATTTCCTGTCAGTAGTTGCAATGAGGCACTTCAAGGCCTAAGCTGCATCAGAACAGTTGGACAACAGAATGCATAAACAGATCGTCATGGCTTTGATTAAGTTAGAAAACGGCTGATTTGACACAAATCCCATCACAGAACTTGGCCCAAATCCACACAAGTGCTTCCTGAGGTCAGAGAGAATTCCCGGAGTGAGCTGAAGTCAGGGCAGTACCTGGCCTCTTGTCATAACAGTTCATCAAGAAGCACTTATGAAAGTCAAGTTGGTGATGCTCACAGGGTGCCTTTAAGGACACATCAGTTAAAGCAGTGTGCTTTCTCTGCGAGCTCCTTCTCTACACAGCGCAGTGCCGTTTCTCAGCCCACGGACTGCTCATTCTTCTACACAGGAACAGCTTATAGTCTGAAAGCATAATATGCCATACATATTCCACCCTGTGTGTAGCAAAGATCCTGGAGAAATGCAATAATTAATACTTAACAGACTACCAGGAGGCTGTTTCCCTCTTTTGGACTCCAAAGGAAAGAGAAGGCTGAGAGGCAAGCTTCCTCAGGCCAGAATCTAAAAAACATCGTACGTCATATGTCTATATGTTCATTCACACAAGCAGACAATCAGTCCCATGTCTGCCCCTGGAACATCAAGTGAATGGATACAGTATTTGTAGCTACCAATTCAGCCCTTGCAAATAGCCTTTATGAGCACACACAGAAATGCAAGGCAGTTTGAGACCTCTGCTCAGCAGGGCAGCTGGGAGCTCTTTCCTGGAGCAGTTGGGACTGGGATTGCCCCAACTTTATTCGTAAGGCAGCTGTCTAAACAAACAACCAACAGCTTCTGCAGTGAAACTAAAACCCTTTCCCAAGCCCCTGTGAGACAATTCGTTTATTATTTGTTTTTCTCCCTTTATTAAAATATGCCAGTCTTGGCCCCTGGACACCTGCACAGGAGCTGCAACAATGCACCTATTGAGTAGCTTTTGAAATAATGGCTCTGCAGCATCTGAAAGTAACTACACGTGAATATCAGGTGCCATTTCACATGCGTTTGTCACGATTATGATGATAATGTTATTTATTTCTTTTTCTCTGAAGATTCTGAGGTTTTTTTGTTTGTATGTTTGTTTTGTTTTTTGAGTTGTAATGAAAATGCGAGAAGTTTAATTTTCGTTTTTGTAATGAAAAATACCAGTGCTTCTTACTGACATCTTGAAATCTGATAGGCAAAGGCACGGGTGTCAGAAATCTAAACTTTCCATCGTTAGGATTTTTATCCATGTTGCTGGTGAAGGCCGGGGCAATAAATGGGAAGCCGCGAGGAAAGGCGTTCCTGCAGCCACCGGCGGCCGCGGGCTGCGCTACGGACAGCGCCCGGCAGAGGGCGCCAGGCGGCCGTGGTGAACGCGGCAGCGCTCGGCGCGGGGCTAGGCGGGAAACCGCCGGTACCTCAGGGCTGACCTGACAGCTCCCAGAGCTCTCCTCAGTTCCCTCAGAGCTCTCCTCAGTTCCCTCAGAACCCACCTCCAGTTCCTCAGAGGTCACTCCCGATCCCTCTCAACTCACACCTCTGGCTTCTCCTTAAATATCATCACGCTGAGTGTGGTTTTGGGGAAAGGATGCGGTCTGGGGAACTGCTTGCAGTGACTGGTGGGAAGGTCAGGCTTTTTTTGTTTGCCAGGGGTGGTATGAAACTATGTGCAGACCCCATGGCATAGCTCCCTCTCAGGTGATGTGTGAAGTGTTTGGTTAATGTAAAACACATACTTACAGCTACTTATAAAAGCATGCTAGAATGTAGTAGTTAATAGTCCGGCTAGTGATGACATGAGTGAATGGATGATAGCAGACAAATATTAGCAAGAATATTATAATAGCTGTGGAGGAATATGAGGACCTGTGTTCCTACAGCACAAAGTTTTGATCTGGAGGAAGAGATATTTCTTTCTCTCTTTCTTTCTTTACCTTTTTTTCTCTCCTTTTTTTCACTTAACATAAGTGCAGAATTCAAAATGGAAAATCTAAGATTAAATCTGAAGCTGCTAGCTTACAAGTGAGAGGTGAAAAAGTGACAGTCTTCATCGTAACACTATTCCACATGGCAACCAGCAGTACTTTCCATTCCTGTTATTCTTTTCAATTGTTTCTTTCTGGTGCTGCTGCACTTCTCACCCTCTTTCATGCTTTGCTTTCTGATACAAGAAGTGCTGCGAGCTCGTCCTTATTGAAAGCGGCTCTTAATTCAGGGAGGTTTTTGTCAGACCACTTTTGTGATTTCAAAACCAGTCACCAGGGGTTCTTTTGCTATTTCTTTGTGAGAAGCATCTGCATTCCTGATCTGAATAGATATGATATAAATACTGTGTACTGGATATATACTGGACTGCTATATCAACACCAGTTGCTGCCATTGGATCACAGTGCTGTACAGCTACAGAAAGGAAACGGTCCTGACAAATGGGATACATAGGATTTTTACAGTACAGTATGTAGAAAGAGCTGCCATTAGAAATCCCTGCTGGGCAACAGCAGTTCAAAGATAAACAGGAGGTGTGTAAAATGCCACAGCAGCAAGCACAGATTTCTCAGTTTCTTACTGCATTTTTGCTTGCTGCAATCACCACCATGCCTAAGTGAAAAACATCAAATTTTATTGGATTCTCAGGCATAGGAAAGCTGACGACTGGCGAAGAAAAGCAACTGTAGTTCGAGGCGTGGATGAGAAGCACATCGTGTCCTGAATTTGTCTGCTCCTCCTGAAGAGACTGACAAGTATTTAGCATTATAAATCCCTTGAGCATGTTTCAGTGTCAGAACCATGAATGTGTGCTGCATATAACATTTCAAAGCGATTGTACTGTTAGCACATTTACAAATACACTTGATTAAACCATCCTGTGTTATGAAAAGAATTTACAAAACCAATAGATTCAGAGCCAATTTTTCTCCTTGGCATAGACCTGTTCAAGTAGGTCAATTTACTGGCATAATCCAGCGGAGAGCTAAATTGGTGCACGAACTGTGTTGTTGAGTGAGTGAATTATACTTCATGGCTAAATTATTTTTGCTTTTTTTCATTTGTTTTCACAGGGACTAAGCAGTGGGATTTGTGCTATTCATACAAACTAGCGGGGAGACTTTGCAATATGAAAGTCCTGACACTACTGAAACATGCAGTCATAGCCTCAGATCATTTCACGCTCTTTCCACTAAGGATGATGGTACTCAGCTCAGTCAAATAAGCCATGCATGGCTCATTGCTAGTAAAAATACTCTTTCTCAATTAATGGATCCTGACAGGAGGGAAGAGTCAGCTCGCAATCTAATGTCTTGAACATGCCATTGACAAAACATTTTACTTAAATATTTTCAGGCACTTGATGAGGATCCAGTATCAGATGGATTGTAAAAGGAATAGAAATGACAGGAAGATTGTGAAGATTTTTGGGAGAGACTTGAGGAATTAAAATGTCTTTTCCAGATCTTTCCAGCGTTCCTCAAGTTGGCTAAAAAAGGGAAGGCATTCTGCATCTAACGACTATTTTGGTAGAGAAACAAGAAAGTGCTACTAGGGAAAAAAGTTACCTTTGAAAACATCTTGGCTATCAAAGGAAAGAATTAGACTGTCACTTGGACTGTTAAATTCTTTGAAATATGAAGGATACTATTGAAAGGGGTATTGGAGATGATGGATTATACCTATTGCTACACAGTGGCAAAAGAGATGCATAGTCGCGTGGTTTCTAGTGTGCCTATTTTTTTATTTATAATGATTTACTGGCAAAAGGCCTGCAAAAATAATGGAAAATCAAACAAAGTAACCTGTTAGTACAGAAGTGATAGCATTAATGCTCTTAATTGGTTTGAAAGCTTTATTTGTATTTTAAATAAGATTAGTCACTTTTTAAATAGGGCATTGTCTGAGGTTATGGCAGGTACATGGGGTTTGCATAATTCTAAGGGTACAGAGCTCTCTGCTATTTCTGGATGCTCAGAACACCATTGGACCGAGACCATGTATTTAAAATGCCCATTTATTTCTTGTGCATCTCTGATTAGAATTCATACAAATGACTTGAATGCCTCTGTAATGTTTGAAGTCCCGTGTCAAAGCCATGTCTTTCTGAAGAAGTGATTTACAGAAAGTGAAAATATGCTAAGTCTTTTTATCTTGAGAAATCAAGCTCTCTCAGCAGAACGAAAGGGTCTGAGTAGAAAAATACGCACCTTAGGAAAAGCTGTGGAAAATGTATAAGAGGAAAAAAATACATCAATTGCTAAAACTGGCAATGTGAATCTTTTGGATGCTCTGATACTGAGATTTATGAGAATGTATGTTCTGCTGATGAGATATCCCCACTGATGGAGAAGGAACAGCCTAAAAATGTATGGACATAGGGGGTACGGTATAAAAACAGCTTACCAGAAAAAACAAGTTTTGAAAAGCCCCATTTCAAAAGTCTGTTTTTACAATGAGGGATGCAAAATTGCTCATCAAGTGCTTAATCACAATCTTCTATATTTTCTTGGCTGCTTGCTAATATGAGTATTACCATCCAGACTGATTTAGTTGGCTCAGGTCTTCCCTTGATGGCTTAGATGATTTACTACCCATCCCTCTGAGAACAAAGGCTCCAGGAACACTTGTTCCAGTCCCTGGGACATGCCTACTCTTTGCTCTATGCCTGCTTTGGAATAGGTGTGGATTTATTTTACTTTTTTTTTTTATTTTCCTTCTTTTCCTTTGGATCAAACTGCTGACAAAACCAGCAGTCTGTTGAGATAGCTGTCACACGTGCCATTTGAGCCAGTTCAAATATTACAAGCATACTAAAATTTGCCAAGGACTGTTCCAAGCCGCCCCATTCTTCTGGCCCTGCATGGCTGCCTTGCTTTGAACAGCCTCTCACCTGCCTCTGCCATATGTCCTTGAATCTGCTCTGTCCACACACAAATCTACCGCAGTGAGTTCAGCAGTGAGTTAAGGGTAGAACATCTAAATCAATAGCCTTTTTATCAGTGGCGCTAGTAGATCTGCAGTCTTCAGCCAGTCAGGTGTCTTGCCTATTTTTCCTGTGTGCTATTGAACTAAATGAGTAGATTTATACAGAAATACAGCAGTAAAAAGTAGGCGGTCACACCGTATTCAGACAATAGCAGAGAGCAGCTGTGGGATCAGGAGAGTTGGTGAAGCTAACGCTGAAATTCCTGGATACTTCTCTTCATCATTCTTTAACTTAAGAAATGTAAAACAGCTCCTTAGGGCTGAATTTGTTGTTTCTCCTGTTTAGGACTTTTCTGTTATATAGGAGTTTTGAAACAGAAGTCCAGTCCCAGCTCTTCTTACTTGATTAGACAGACAGAGGAACGGAGTATTGGCGTAGAAGTAAACAGCTAAACAATTGGAAGCTCTCCTGGATTTGCAAGTGCTGTATTTTTTATGACAGATACTATTCCATACTCTACTAATATGATCGTTTCTATAGAAACAACCCTTAACCCTGTACAAATTGAATACCCCAAAGTTTGCCCACCCTTTCTTTTCCCCCCACATATCAGGATATCAAAATCACAACTTTGGAGAACTCAAGCTGTTTTACATGTTAGATTGGAGCTCCAAAGT
>PPHD01022296.1:0-12905 GCA_002909625.1 Bambusicola thoracicus | reverse complement strand
ATAGAATGATATGTTTATAGTTGTATTTCATAATTCCCATTGTCAGAAAATTGGCATTAAAATTGGAGGAATTGTTTTGTGTGTGGAGCAAACAATAACAAAGCAAATTATGAAAAGAAAAAAAACATGATAATTTTTTTTTCTTTTTGGAATAGAGACAATACATTTGATTTGACAGCTTGTTTTTTTACATTGTCCTTTCATTACATTCCATGCAGCCTGTGCTAAGCAGCACAGGTTGAAAAGGATTGTTGCTCCCTGAGATGTGAAGCAGAGAGTGAGTGCAGAATGAAGGAGGTCAGGTCTTGGGTGTTTTTTCTGAAACTGAGGCAGGATGAGCCCCATGCTCATCCTGCTGCCTGTTATCCATATGTTTTGCATGTCTGGGACAACATACTCCAAGTAATCATCTGCTGACCTCCCCAAGTATTTGATCATCTCTCTGCATAGGGGCAATTCAGTTTCTTCCTTGCCCACCACAGTGCACAGCCATAGCAAAGCTGATGGAGACAGAGGGTCACTTAGGCCGCATTGTTCCAACTGTGCCCACAGATGGGCCAGGAACAGTCCAATGTCACATCCATGGCCCTGGGCTGTGTGGTGGGCTAGAGAGAGATGAGGTTAGGAAGCTGCTCCCCTCACGGGCATTGCAGAGGCCAGGAGATGTCACAAATTGCAAAAGATGCACCCATTTTCATCCGAAGATTTCCCCTAAGACTTTGCTCTCATGCCATTTTCTTTTTCAGTCACTGGTGCCTATTCTTGATGGAGCTGTGCCTGAGAGACTGACAGCAGCTTGGATTCTGTGGTGACATCACTGCTGGTGCAGATCCACACATTCCTCATGCTTGCAGGACTTGTCTGTGATCTGGCGCTTTTTAAGCTGGCCAAGACAGATAGTATTTTTTAAAAAAGATACCAGACAGATTATTCACATGTATAACTAGAAAAAAATTCATAGCTAGAAATTTACATAGCTAGATTTGATTTAATAGAACAGAAATCATGTTTCAATCTAGTCTGTTTGGTCCAAACCTGAAAACCTCCTGTAAGGAAAGCATATCTGTAGAAACAGAAGTGCAATTGGCAGATATTCATTCTGAAGCGAAGCTGTGATTTGGAGAGTTTGTAAAGTTTCTGTTTTTTTTCTGAAACTGATTGATGATGTTAATTTTTTATTCCAGTTTCATATGGTTTACTTTATCAAAAAGTGAATTAAAGCATGATGCTAATAGATTTATGTTTTCTTCTGTATATTCATCCACCATTTTGTCACCTGTAAGTCACTAATATGAAGTACTTTTGCATTTTTCACAGGCGCTGTTCATACATATTGTCTCAAATGACTTGGTAATAGTGCTAGGTTTTTCTACTCACTGCTTAGCTTCTTTTCAAGATTGCTGATGACCACAAGTTAAAATCACGGAGTCAAGTGCAAACCTGCTAGAGATGAGAGATTCTTCCAATAACCTTCCTCCTCCCTGCAAACTAAGCAATCCAGCAAGTTGTTTACTCTGAATTAGAAATGCCTTTACTCATTTAAGTCCCCTTTTCTACAGTCATCTTCATCTCTTTTAGGTGCACACAAATTCTATTTTTCAGACAGTTTCAGCTAGTTAACTTGCTGAAAATGTTGAGATACTGGTCAGCCTAGGATTCCCCTACAGTCCTCCAAAATAGTTGGTACCATGTTAGGCACATGTCAGTCCTCTGTCTCCACACTGTGTCTGAGAAAGAGGTCTATATTGTACTGCTCCACCCACAAGTTTCCCTGGAGACCAAATGTAAACACCAATCAGTCTTGTAGATTTTATTTTACTATTCATTTTACCTATAGCTTTTCTTCTCTCCTGTAGTCTCCTTTCCTCTGTGTGCTCCTTTCACGCCTTCATTCATTTCCTTTTGCTACAGACACCCAAGAAGGCTTATTCCTCATGTTTGAAAATGGATTTATTAATTTATTTATTTTTGATATCTGCACCTTGTTTCTCTATTGGCATTGCCATTTTGTGTTTTTATGTATAACTAATCTATCAGTGATTATCATTCCTTCTATTTTTCACATTTCAACACAGCTTAAGGTTTTTACTGAATCTTCCTTCCTGATGAAAGGCAGTTGAATTTTGTCAGGTCCTTCCTGATAGGCTGCATTCCTTTACTTGGAGATGCCATATGATAGTTTGAATACTCACTACTGGGAATGATTAATCTCTTTACCCTTTTTTTTTAACAACTTTTCTAATTTATGTGATTTCTTTCCTTAAAATCAATCATCAGTAGACCTTTGAGCTTCAGAATTTTGTAATCAAAGTGTCTTATGTTTATTCATGACACAGTGGCTTCTAATGGTATCATCTGAACCAATTTCAGCACACTGGTTCAGGACAAACCTCAGTCACGGTCTCTAGATATTTAATCTAGACACAGATATGATATTCACCCAGACTACCACTTGACGTTGCCCTTACTTCAGTAAACTTTATTTCTCCCTCACTGCTGAGTAGCCTTCTTTTTCAAAAACTTCAATAAGTTTTAAGATTTCCAAAGAAGTCATCAATTTTTTTGGAATATTTGCGACTTCATTTTCATTCAACGTGAATACATTATCTGTGAATTTTCAAATCAAATGTACAGAGCTGCAGTCAGACATTGAACTCAAAGAAAGAATGGATTCTCTTTACCAGACTTTCATAAGGCCTCTCTTACCAGAGAAATATATCCCTCTCTTTACTATCACACCTTATTCACATAATCACTTTTTGGCAGTACATACATTTGTAAACAACCCTTTTCAAGAATAAAGTACAGAAAGATTGAAATTATATAAAAAATCTCTGATGAACACCTTGAGAACTAACTAGTAATTGCAGCCTCTTCCATCAAACCAGACTGATACATTAATTTCAAAGAATGAGGGCAAGTATCCCACTAATTTTATGTTTTTGATGCACTCTTTAAAAATATATATTTAAAATAATATTTTGTTACTTCTATGATTATCTACATTATAGTTTCTCTTCAGTCAGTGTGGCCCAGGGAAGCTCAAGGTTGGACATCTATAGACTAGATGATGTTAGAGGTCTTTTCCAACCATAATGATTCTATGATTCTTTGATTCTATAACAAGCAGCTTGGCTTACTTCAAATTCTTCAAATATTCTATTAACATTTACTGGGATCTAAACATTAATTATAGTGGCAGAACACTTCCCAGTTTACTTATGACTTTGTGACTTTCATAGTGGACCTAGTAGAAAGAGTTCAGAGTGGGGCCATCAAGAAGATCAAGTGACAGGAGCACCTGTCCTACAAAGAGACAGAGCTCAGATTGCTTGGCCTGCTGAAGAGGCTCAGCAGGGATCTAATCAGTGTGTGTACCTTAACAGAGAATGCAGAGAGTTTGTATTCAGGCTCTTTTCGGTGGTGCCTAATGACAGGACAAGAGGCAGTGGACATTAATTGAAAGACAGATTCCCTTTGAACATCAGGAAGCACATCTGTACTGTGCAGCACTGGCACAAGTTTCTCGAAGAGGCTGTGGAGTCTCCTCTTTGGAGATCTTCAAAAGTCTCCTTGACATCATCCTGGACAACCTGCACAGAGTGTCCCTGCTGGAGCTAAGAGTGTTGGACCAGATGGACCCAGAGGTCCCTGCCAGCCATTCTGTGATTCTGTAATTCACATCTTTCTGCTTTCATGGCATGTATACTTGAATACGTTTCCAAAAGGTGAGTCAAGACTATTAAACACACTGTGATACAATATACAACCATTTCAAGTTTTCTTAATTAAAATTATTCTTTTGTTACATTTTTCTTACTTAAATAAATCTACGTTTCAAGTATCCAGCTTGACTTTTTTAGGTATTTTCAAAGTATTCCAAGGATCCTTACATTTTTTTTTCCAGACTGTGAAATGACCATCCATACACTAGAAGACTCTTCCAGACATCTTTTTAAGAAAATATCATTCAGATCTACATGTTAGTACTTGCTTACTCTAATCCCAAAGAAGTTACATTCATTTCGTTAGCCCTAAAACACATTTTGAAATTCATATGCATGACAGTGAAAATCTGTCTTATTGAACAATTAATTAATGCACAAGACAGTATTCATTCATCTGTGTATGTATAGGCATTGTCCATTTATTTTAAAATGTTTACCATATTTGGTAAATCACAGTTTTCCCATCAACTTTTGAATGGTTTTGTTTATTTCTTAGATTTCTTTTGTTCAGGCAAAAAAATAGTTTTTATTTTTGCTATTACACATCAGTCTAACTACTTTAATAGTAATAGGACTAGAATAATGTTATTTAAACAAAGCCAAATGCTTGGAATAAGTAGTGTTTAGGTTTTGTGTAGTTTTACAGGGATTGTCTGCAGTGGCTTAAACCTTAGGCTTCCATTATAACAAAACCAGTTTTATTTCCAAATTTAGGTGCCTGCAAAGCTTCCAGCAGACCCACCTCCCTTACCTTTCGATGTGAGGTACAAATATGGTATTGACAACATCTTCTATAATCCTTTTCAAGCATTAATAAATTTATTGGTGTTGCACAGTGAATGCTTTCCTTTTCTACTCTTCCAGCTGTGTTTTTTATTCATTCACTTGTTTCGGATGAATAATCTTTCAGCTCTTCTCTCTGTGAAGTTTACAGGAAATTTACAACTCTCAAAGGGTGACTGTTAGAACAACATCAGATATCCTATTATAATTCTTTTTCCTTCTTTCTGTCTTTTGTGTTACACAGTTTGTACCTGAGTTGGCATCATATTTTTTTCTTATTTCACTACTTGTTTCAGGACCCAGATTTTACTCCTAAATGGAGAAAATGAAGTTGAGATGGGGCACTGCACTGGCAGACAAGGCCTCTCTGGAGCTTTGTGTATCCACTGTGCTTCAGCAGAGAGCTGTAAACTCCACCAACAAATGGTTAATAGCATGTGTATTCTCTGGGTTATAATTACAAGAATAAAGTTGATATTTCATGTCATCTCCACAGGCTTTTCAGTGCTTGTTATTATTTCTTGGCATTTGATCACAAGGACAGCTACTTTTGTAGGAGAACAATACATAAGATTTTGATAGAAGTTTATGTGAAAATAGAAATTCACTGTAGATATAAGAAAGATTTTGAAAATCATTTTAGTTTTCCTCCTTTCTTCTTCTGAAGCAAAAGATCTTGGCCATCTATGAAGATAGGGAACCCCAGAAGAGACAGTACCAGTGTTAAGATGACATTCAGCATCATTTAGTGGTGTGGCATAATTTTAATTAATTTCAAATAAATAAGATCTAGCAGGTAGATAATAAGTTCTGCTTCAAGATCTCTATTCTACAACACTCTCAGGCTTCTTATTAAAGAATGATCAAAGCTGCCCAGTCTAGCCATGACCAGCACCATAGTCTGGGGGAGCATGACACCATTCTAACTTGTGACTTGTCAATCACATGTAGTGGCTCCATCTTAGACTCAGTCTTCCTCACATTTTCACGTATCTATGTACTGAGTTCCCCTTTCCTCCCTACAGCTCCTCCCCAGGGGAGCACTGTTTTCATTATTTACTGTGTTCTGAATTAGATTTGTTAAGCTGTTAATCATATAGCCCAAAGTTGATTTTCTTTTTTAACTTTCTCCTTAAGGAAAGCCAATTAGCATGTTTTTATCTGGATTTCTGTCACAGTGTGTGTATACCTGTGACCCCAAATGGTTTTCAAGAGTGTGAAGTTGCAAACATTAATATGGAAGTTTATCTGTCTTTTATGATTTTTCAACATATACTAGATAAATCTTGCCAGTTATATATATTTTCATTCCAGAACTCAAGTATCTGAGCAATCTTTTGAAGTAAGCCTTACCCCACATGCATACTCTGAGGTATGTCAATTGCTGGTTTTGGAATGAGGAGGGATCTTACTTCCAGTTCAGACTGGCTGAGATATTGGTTTTATTTTCATGTACCACTGAGTAGAAGTTGTCCAAGACCAGCGTCTTACCCTAACTTTCTCAAAACACTTCCTTTCATTCCTGGAATATCAGACAAGAATGCCCTCCTATTTTTCACATCCTTTCCACAGATCTGGGACTAATGCAACCTCTAGAAACCTTTTTTATTTGAAACATGATAGTCTGCATTGTTTAGACTAGGGAAAGAACTGGGAATTCTTCATGTTTGAAAAAAATTTAGCTTGAAGCCGAAATGCCAGAGGACATGGGGCAGAAAGTTGCCAGAACCTTAGGATAGGAAATATTGGACTGTATTTCAGAACAGCATACTAAATGCAAATAAGCTTATTTGTTTATCTAACTGAAAATTGTTAATTGAAAAGAAGAAAGGCTTTTGCAGATATGGCAACTCCTCTGATGGTAAAATATAGCAAATAACCCTGGTAAAAACCAATTTGGCAAGGCTATAAAACCCCAAACTACATTTCTTGTTTAAAATTTTTATTATTACTAAAGTCTTCTCCCTTGACTATAATGTCACTTTAAATATCACTGTAATGTGGGAAAAATATGGCATTTCTATACCATTGATTGTGCTCTGCACGACTGTAAATGGTGTCACCAGATGGAAAGCAAATCAATAGGTCAGATCTCACAGATATAAAAAATTCCACAAGGTTTCAAAATAAATACATCAAGTCTTTCAACAGTGTTTTTAAAAAACTGCCCATTTTCTTTTTACAAGTTGTCTTAAAGAATTAGAAAACAGTTACTTGCCTTGCAGTCTATTCTGTTGTGGCAGTTTTATTGTCTCCTTTCTGGCATGTGATGCAAAGAGTATATATTTTCAGCATGGGATGGTTTAAGATGTAAGAATTATAAGATCTCAACAACCCTTTATCAAAAAGAAAATCACACCTCCAAGATATTTTAAGAGAAAAAGAACATTAAGATGCTATTGGAGCAAATGGCAAATACACAGAGGAGATTATTTTTTCTTTAGTATATATATTTTTTAAGAATAAAGTTGTCATGAAAAATTTCTTGAGTCTGGGATCTCATCTTGTATTTGCACTCAACAGTAGATTCATTCAGAAACTGAGCTAAGTTATTATGAGAAATAAGAATACATAAAATGCCTCTATAACTGGGCAAGCCAGTATAATGACAAATATTAATGGCTGGCTTCAGATGCCATGGAATCATCCGGGTTGGAAGGAACCTTTAAAGATCATATAGCCTAGCTCCCCTGGAATGAATAGGAATTGCCTACAGCTAGATCAAGATTCTCAGAGCCCAGTACACCCTGCACAGGAGTTTGAATGATTCCTGGGATGGGGCATCCACCAAGGTGGGATACCCAGTGCCTCACCACCTTGTCATAAAAAACTTTTTCCTGTAGCCAGTCTAAATCTTCCCTCTCAGTTTGAAACCATTTCCTCTTGTCGGATTACAGCAGAACCTGCTAAAGAGTCTGTCCCCTGTCTGTCAGGTTAGCTGAGCTGTATTGCATCATTTGTAGATTTTGCACAGAGAGGTTCATTATGGTACAGTAAGGTTTCTTCCCTGATGTAAAATAATATTGTTTAATATTCCATCTTGCTGACTGTTACATGAAAGAAATGATACAGACATTGAATCCTACATTATTCTCGGGTACATTTACAATGTTAATGAATGAAAAATAATCCAATATAAAATCAGTAAGTACAAATGATCAACGCTATTTTAGCTAAATTGAGAACTTGATTAATGAAATAATCCTTTTTTAATATATGTATATTTTTATTTCTCTCAACTTCTGTCTTCACAGCTCATCTTTGCCATTCCTGACAATAAAAAGACAAAAGAAAGCAACCTCAGGCATGGACACCTTCTATTGATGTCAGTAAGAGTACCTTGATAAGCACAACGAACAGGACCTGGTGCTTTTGCAGATTACGGACACACTACTTGACACAAATGAGAGAAAACTCAATTGTCATTACTCAATATTTAATAAAAAATTAGTTCAGGGCTAAGCTGCATTAACATAAACTCTGCAGTTGGTCTGAGGGGACCCAAATTGTAATGTTCATGACAGTGATGCATCACCTTAGTTTAGTTTGGAACTTCCAGCAGAGGTTTCTGTTCCCTGACAAAAACCCTAGACAAACCCACATTTGCATGAGTTGTCACAGACCTTTCTTTTCACATAGTAAATAATTAAATCAGGCTAAGTGTTTGGCATTTTCCAGAAAGGTGATTTGTCCTTGTTGAATCTGCATATAATATAGCTTTCATAATGTCACCGGAATGGGTTATTTTTACAGGTAAATGTTCTTCTGCCTCTAGATAAGTGCCAATCTGTTTACTGAAAATAGCAATTGGAATGCAGCAAAGATGAATTTTAAAAATTGTAGTCATTGAAGTAAGCCACTTCAGAATCTGAATAAATATTCATTTGGGGAGTGTAGTTTATTTTAATGACTTTTTGTATTCTATTGAATAACAAAAAGGCCTCAGCTTTCCTCATGTACTTCAGAATCAAGTAGTTACTTGATTCTCAAAAGACCACATCATGAAATAATTTCAAGTGACTTGTCTTATGAGAGCTTTCCTGCAGGAGATCAATTCTTTTGGATTGAACTTTACCTACACAGCTTATAAGGGCTCGTTATATTCCCAGCTGAGTAAATTGGAGTTGTGTACCAAGAGATCTTAGGAAAGATAGCCGTAAATGAATATTGAGATTCTTGTTTTATCTTGCTTTTTGTTTTCTTCCAGTTACTGTCAGTTCATAGCACATATTCAATAATAATAATTGTTAAACAGCTATTAGATATGAGTGACATGCAGCAATTTTACAGGTAGACAGAGAAGAATAATTGTTATAACTATTATTATACCTTCAAGTAGCCTTAGGAGCATAGTACTGTAATTATGGCAGCTTTCTTATGAGCAACACTGAAAGTCTACTGGGTGTTACAATAATGTGAGTCTATTTTTATCCTGTTTTCCTAAGAAGAAAAATTTTATGCCATCATAAAACTGTCCATGTTCAGTTATCTGTCTGCCAGTCACTCAGTCAGGATCCTCACAACTTTTGAACTTGATATCAAATTTTAATAGATGGGACATTGAACATGTTGGTCCAGTGGAAGGAACCCTTCCCCACCACAACCAGCACCACAGCAGAGGTACTAGATGATCTTTAAGGTCCCTTCAACTCAAACCTTCTTGTGCTTCAACTAGAATTGAAAGTGTAGCCAAGGACTCAAATCTATCAGTCTCCAACAAGCTTCATGAAAATAAAGTATTATATAGAAGCTGAAGGAGTTAATTCATGTTCCCTTAAGTGAAAGATTACATTTTGAGCACAAGAGGGTTACCTTTTCTGTTTGACTGACAGCATAATTATACAAACCAGCAGTAAGCGCACATGCTGCCTTTGGTATGGATCACATTGTTTTAGTGAGTGAGAGAGAACATAGAGAAATCTGACACTTATATACAGAAATTTTCTCTTTGTTCTCCCCCCCAAAATACAAAACAAAACAAATCAAAAGGCTTAACTGTACTGTTTTGGTGGTCGCAAAGGAGCCTACTTCATTTCCTCTGTGTTTGATCTAGTATCTAATGCAGAATTTCTATTGTTTCCCTGTGTCATCAATTCCTATTGATGAGTTTGCAGCAGTATTTTCTCTCATTTAAAATTATTTCTTAAAAAAAAATTGATTTTTGCAATGAGCTTTTTATGCACTAATTAATTCTCACAGCATCTTTATGAAACAGATACATGTTATTTGTATTTCACAGAAATTGAATTCCAGTACACCATCAAGTTGAATCTATATTAAAGAGCAAGGTTAGACCATAGCTGCTCTGATATTTGTCAAAAAGAAAAAAAAAACTTCCAGAAGGTACTATCCTAGACACAGCTATGCTTCACAGCTCTAGCATGATCTTTGTATCTGTATTTTCCATATATTTGAATAAACTGGCAATCAACAATTAAAGGTTTTTGGTTGGTTTGTTTTTCCCATGATAATTTTTTTAAAAAAATTACAACTCAAGGAATTATCTTTGCTTATTTCTTTTCAGAACTTTTCTTCTTAAATATATTTCAAAACCATAATTTAGGACTATTCATTTATTTCTCTGTAAAAGTGAATAATTCATTCTCATTTCTACAGATTCGATTAGAAAAAAATTATACTTGTGTGTTAAAAATACTTCCAGAATTTGGGACATCATAAAACATTAATACTAGAGCAGATTCATTTCACGTGATTGTTGCAGAAAAAATTAATCTGTAATTACATTATTGGAAGGTTTGATATGATTTCATATTATCAGAAAGAAGTGGTTGTACCACCACTTCAACCACTAATCAACCATTACTAATTAACTATACTACCAACCATAATCTGGTAAAACTACGTTTGTGAAATTATCCAGAAAAATAAAAAGTCTAGAAAAACTAACACATGATTAAAGTATCTTTGGTGCTGAAGACATTTTTTAACTCTGCACAGAATTTAACTACAAAAATAAACACCAAGCAAGAAAACACCGAATTCCCTTTCTATTTCTATTGAAAACTTAGTCCCAGTGGCATTTTGTGACAGGGAGTTATTTCACTGAATTACATGCAGTAGTGCTAAAATAAATGCACTCTTTTCTCTTCTGAAAGAAATGACAAAGGAATTTACACTTTTCTGCCTTTTCTTCTCTGTAGTATTCATTGTTTTGTTTCAAAGTATTACACATATTTATTCTTCATTAAAGAAAGGAGACAAATTTCAGAAAAAAATGTCTGTAAGTATTTTCACTACTTCTAGCGATTCACATTAACTCTTACTAAGACATATAAAATTGTTCCATTTTAATTCAGAGGACCAGAACTGAACACTGTACGGAAGCTGATCTGTGCAACTGGTACCCAGTTCTGTCTCCTGAATAGCTGTTCCAAAGCAGTGGCATGCAATCAGAAGTATGCACAATCAGTCTATCCTAAGCCTTTAAGTACACATCACTTCATACCTGGAAACGTTATTTTCCCATGGCAAATACTTCACAATCTCTTGTCTTCAGCTTTTCCAAGAGTCTTTACAGCATAGTCATAGAATCATAGAATCATAGAATGGCCTGGGTTGAAAAGGACCACAATGATCATCTAGTTTCAGCCTCCCTGCTATGTGCAGGGTCACCAGCCACCAGACCAGGCTGCCCAGAGCCACAGCCAGCCTGGCCTTGAATGCCTCCAGGGATGGGGCATCCACAGCCTCTTTGGGCAACCCGTTCCAGTGAGTCACCACCTTCTGTGTGAAACACTTCCTCCTAATATCTAACCTAAATCTCCTGTCTTAGTTTAAAACCATTCCCCTTTCTATTCTATTCTATTCTGTTCTGTTCTGTTGTATATTCTACCATTACAGGACCAAAGCATTTTTAATTGTTAGAGATATGATTCTTACCTGGATACATTTAGTTCTAACTCATTAATTAACAGCACTGAATTATTCTACTTTTACCTTGAAAACTCACTTGTACCTTTCCACAGATAGAAAACATTATAATGTTTTGCAATACTTTCCTTTCTTCTACACTGAATTTATGCACCTAGTTATTAGATAATTAGAGCTAATTATGTAAATTAGATCTCACAAAAATTACATTAAATCGACCTTACATTTAAGAGCAAGGATGTAACAGTGAGATGGAACAACAGTTAACTCTGCAGCTGGGCTACTACAGCAGTTGCAAGGATTCAGAAATACTGTATTCATCCTGTAGTGAAGTGCAGGGGGCAAAAGAAGGTATCACAGTACTTTACTGACAGCATGTACCAACTGAGATTCACAGCTGTTGCCTCCATAGCATTTACTCCTGTTCAGTGGGTGTACCCTGAGGTCCTGTTCTGGTGTGCCTTGTTATTTATTTTGAAGTATGTTTTGTGAGCTCAGTTCAATTATTTGAGCTCATATTGATAAAACTTGAGCTAAGTTGCCCTAGCAACCATAGTGATCAGAACACTGTACCGTGGTATACAAATACTGCTCAGTTTAGCAAATTCAAATGCAGCAAAGTCAACTCATGGCATTCACTAACTTAGAATTGGATACATCTCACTGACCTTTACTTAAACACCCGTTTTTACCTTGCACATCTCATGAGGAAAGGTGGTATCCTTCAATGAATGATCAATTTATTTCTAAAACAGTTTAGATTTTATATGTTAAGTGATATCCATCTTCCAGAGTTCTTCATCCCATTTTTACACTCTCATCTATTACACTGTTACCTACTTTGGCCAGTAAACGATACTTCCATCTAACTTCCTGCATTTGGAATTTTTTCCTGAAATCCACAGCTAATAATATGCAAAGAAATATTACTTTTTTTCCATCTAATAAATTACCAAAAACAAACAAACAAACAAACAAAAAAAACAGCAAAGAAAACCCCACGGAAATTATGTAAGAAAGAGAGCAATTGCTATATTTTTGAATGTGGAGTAAAACAAGATCTCACTGGAATCCTATTTGAGAATAATCAGCCATAATGTTAAGTAACAATATTAACATACAGTATAAATATGAAGGTATAGATTTTTAATATACAGTTTTTGTTAGCTTTCTATCTCAGTTGTGCATGCAACTGGCTTAGACTGGAAGAACTTGTCAAAACCACCGAGACTTTATCTAATTTTAGGGTGCAAGTCTTTCTGTTAGTTGTCCTTTTCAACTTGTCTTGGTTAAAATATTTAGAGAACTGTATTTATGGTTTCTTTTAAAATAAATACAGCCAAGAGAAATGACATTTACAGTTTCATGTACTGTTCCCCATCTTTTTGTGTCAAGTGAAATACCTCCCATGTTGTTGAAGATCCTCCTCTCCATGACTTCTAAATATATATTTCTGTATGCATCCCCTTTTATCAACAATATATATATATATACATAAAATAA
>PPHD01022295.1:0-10597 GCA_002909625.1 Bambusicola thoracicus | reverse complement strand
GGGGGGGGGTGTATGTAATATTTTGTAAGAAATGTACAGAAAGCCTTCTATTGTAACCTCTCTGTGTCCACGGCACTTATCTCTCCATGCTGAAATGTATCCTGTGTATGTCCTTGATTCACATTAAAACCATCAGACCCCAGTGCTGCAGCTCTGCTGCTGCTTTTCTCTGCGACGTGGGGTCAGAGCTGGGCAGAGGGGACACAACAGTGGTTTCAGTCCACAGCTGGAGAGAGGCACTGCTTTGCCTCCATGTCTGGGATCAGATTTCTGTGTACCAGGGCTGATTCTGGAGCAGAGCTGGGCCAGCACCGGCTGAGAGCCAGTGCTGACCCACGTGCCTCCTGTGTGTGGGATCTGCCGCAGCACAGCATAGCCCCTACAGTACACCAAGTCTACTTATAGTGCACAAAGTCCACTGCAGCGCATGAACTTCCAAGCCCCTCTTGGTAAAAACACTTTACTGACATGCTGGTGTCCAGCTCCTTGTGCACACCTTGCAGCTCCATGTTGCTGCTGGATCTGGATCAGCAGCAGCACTGCACGCAGCATTAATTCCCTTCACCTGTCACCTGTCTTCCTGCCACGTAATGTGGGAAATGGCATGGAACACAGATTGAGAAGGAATCGGGTCTAGTGCTCATTCCTTAGGCCTGATGCATTTAGGTGCACCGTGACGCCAATCACCGTGTGCTCCTGCCCGTGTTTGCTCTGCTTATTTTTGGTGCTGAGGTTTCCTGCCAGCATAGCTGCAGGGAGATGGCACCGCCTCACCACGCTGCGAAAATACCCACCACACACTGCAACGTGCTGGACAGCACCGGGATGGGGCATGGTTCCATGGGGCAGAGCACAGGGTGCCCTCCTCACCTTCCTCCTCCTTCTCCTCCTCCTCCTTCTCCTGGGGGGCCCTGCGTTCGTCATCACCTGCCCTAATGAGCCCATTGTGGAGCCTGCAGGTGTTGGGTTGCGCTCTGTGGGGCCGAGCCCCACGTGTGGCACCACAGGGACATGGGGCTGGCTGGTGCCAGCCCGCGCTCTGCCCTGCCAGCTAAAATAGGCACTGGGTATGTGGTCATTATGCCCCGGCTTTTTTTAGGGATCTTGGGTGAAATCAGCGCTTTTAGAGTCAAAGCTCTTTTTTTAACCCAGTGTCCCTCTAATTACATTAAAAATCACCCCTGGCAGCACTCTCCAATTAAATTTAGACTCCAACCTCAGCAAGCTCTGCCTGTCCCCATCCCCATCTCCATCGCCATTGTTGATGCTCATCCCCATTTTGCCCTCCTAGCCCCACATTTTTTACCTCTTTAGCAGCGAGTGCAGTGTTGGCACTGGAAAACCACAGTGCTTTTTTAGATATTTCCTTTTATTTTTTTTTTTTTTTTTTTTGTGGCTTTTCCTGGCATGAGGCGGCGCTGGCTGAAAGTCGTGGCCAGCCCTGTGCGTCCCCTGTAATTACGACTTCAGGGACACCATGGGCAGCTGCGCCTTTGGGGATGGGGACAGGGTGGCCAATGGGGACACGAGGGCCACTGGACCTCTGGGTAGCCACAGGGACCTCTCTGCCCCACTCAGATGTGGGAACAGCATGAGCTGTTCCCCAAAACATCCAAGTTGATGTGGGGATGGAGGTGAGGACAGAAATTAGAGTGGTCTGACCTTCACTGATGGGAAGCACCGCGTCCCCGGCCCATGTCACCCCATGGGAGGTTGGGACCATGTGGTGGTCTCACTGTGGCTCTGTCCCATGTGGTCTCTTCTTTACATCGCAGAAAGGGACACCTCCAGGCAGTCTCCTCTGCTCGCATTCTCAGCCTGTTCTCCATCAGTGCTTTCACCCAAGGGACTGTGGTGAGGTCACTCTTTCTTCTTTTTTGGGTTGCTTTACAGTGGCAGAATTTCCCAAAAAGGGAGGCAGCAAAAAAATAAAAAGAAAACAACCCCCGAACCAGATTTCCCAATATTTATTTTAACCAAGGCCCAGCACATTATTATACCCTCCAGCCCTGGCCAGACCCTCAATTAAGTGCTGTGGCGCATCCCTCCTGGCAGCTGGACACTTCAAAATTTGGGGGTTTTCTGGGCGGGCAGAGCCAGGGCAGGGCGGCGATGGGCTGTGGCGGGGGGGGCCCGCGGCTGCCTTATAACCCGCAGGGCAGCAGCCGCAAGAAATCAGTGCTGGCCCAGTGGCACCATGAGGACAGCGCTGCTGCTTGCCTGCCTGCTGGCCACCGCCTCCGCCTTCTCGGTGAGGAGCTGGCTGCGCAGAGCCCGGGCAGGCGACTCGGAGGAGAATGCGGTAGGGTCGTGCCACGACCGCGCCGGAGCATTGCAGCCCCCCAAGCTGTGGGGCTGACTCCCTCCCTCTCCTGGCAGGTGCTGAAGAGCCGGCACCGGTACTACCTGTACCGCTACGCCTACCCGCCGCTGCATCGCTACAAGGTGGGTCTATCGTGTTCCGTGGGTCCCCAGCCTAGTGTGCAGGGATATTGCCCCCAAAAGCCCCCACTGGGCTTAGGCTGTGATGCCCATGATACTGATGGCAATGGCTCTACTCTCCTTTCACGTAGGGCAGTGACTCCTCGGAGGAAGAGGGGGACGGCTCAGAGGAGGAGGAGGAAGGGGGGGTGAGTACGGGTGTCCAGCATGCAGCAATTCAAGGACTTGCATCTGAGCCATCCCACAGCTTTTTGGATGAATGTGAATCCCTTGTCGTGTCTCCTCCTCACTTCACAGGCACCGTCCCATGCAGGTACTCAGGCAGCAGGCGAGGGGTTGACCCCAGGGGATGTGGGGCCGGGGGGTGATGCTGCGTCCGCCCATCAGGTGAGCTCCCTGAATTCAGAGCCCTGAGATGTGGCTGATGCCGGGTTATTTATTGCCCTGTCCCTATGTGCTGCAGGACTGCAAAGGGGGCCAGAAGGGCACGCGGGGTGACTCGGGTGATGAGGACAGTGATGAGGAAGAGGAGGAAGAGGAGGAGGAGGAGGAAGAAGAGGTAGAGGAACAGGATGTCAGTGTCAATGGGACCAGCACCAACACCACGGCAGAGACACCCCATGGGAACAACACTGTGGCAGCTGAGGAGGAGGAGGAGGAGGGTGAGGAGGAGGAGGAAGAGGAAGAAGAGGAGGAGGAGGAAGCTGAAGCCACCACTGCTGCTGCCATCACTGTGCAGGATGAGGCGACCACGTTGGGTGATGAGCAGCGCTCTGAGGCCACTACGGCTGGGGAGCAGTGGGAGTACGAGGTGACAGTGGGAGCCCGCGGGGATGAAGGTCCCACTGAGAGTTATGGGGACCAGGAGGGGCCAGCACGTGGGGACAGCTACCGCGCCTATGAGGATGAGTACGGCTACTACAAGGGGCATGGCTATGACATCTATGGGCAGGATTACTACTACAGCCAGTGAGTGAGTGGTGGAACGCGCAATACCACCCTGGCCTGAGTATTGTCATCCATGTATCGCAGAAACGCAATAAAGCAACAAGCGGAGCTCGTGCACAAGGCTCGGTTTGCTTCTGACCATATGTTGTGTGCGCCTCGGGGATCCCTGCAAGCCATGGGGTTATGGTTGTTTGGGGTGTGGACTTTGCACGTTGCCTTCTTCCAACCAGCAGAAAGCACCTCAATGTGGTCGCCTCCAAAAAAGTGGTTTGGGGCACGGTGGGATAAATGCAGCATCCAATGGCGGAGGCAAGGCAATACTCGGGCAATAACCTCACAACATTGCACCCTGCCCAGCCCCACAACCACAAATGCACCGATAAGGCCCTGGGGTGGCTGCCAACGTCAGGGCCTGGTCCCCCACGTCAGCCCCGACATTCCCATGGCCCTGTCCCCACAGCAGCAGGGCTGGCTGGGCGCCGTGCTAATTATCAGGCAATTGTGGCCCCAGGGCAGATATTTATACATCGTGCTTTCTGTTTGTGTGGCCAGGTGGAACATTTGATAGCTGCCTGCCACCACAGGCACATTTTTAGATGGAAATTACTCCCCCCCGGCACCCGCGGATCTTGACAAATGGCCCTGGGCTGGAGCTGATTGGCTCTGGGCACCCCTGGGCAACCTTAAATTTCAGCACAGGGTGCAGAGCCCTCAGCATCGCCTGTGGAACTGGGCTCCAAGCAGCACAGGTAACCCCCTCCCCACCGCCCCCAGGCTGCACCACAGGGCTGCACCTCACAGCGGGTTATGCTGTGCCCCCAGGAGCCAGCCAGGATGCGCGCAGCCCTCTTCTGCCTCTGCCTCTGCCTGCTGGGCACCGTGCTGCCCACGCCCGTGAGTATGACACTGCCTCCGGGAATGCCCCTTCCAATGCCCCATTGAATAGCCCATCTAATGCCCCACTAACTGCTCCATCAACCAGTCTGTCTGATACCCCATTAACTGCCCCTCTAACTACCCCATTGAACACCCCATTAACTACTCTATCAACTATCCCATTGAATAGCTCATCCAATATCCCATCTAATACCCCATCAACTATTCTGTAAAATACTCCATTAACTACCCCATTAACTGTTCCATCATATATGCCATCCAGCATCCCATTAATTATCCCATTAACTACTTTATTAACTATCCCATTGAATACCCCATTCAATATCCCATCTAATACTCCACAGAATATCTCATCTAATACTCCAGCTACCTCATTAACTACTCAGTCAAATACCCCATATGACATCCCATGGAATATTCCATCAAATATCCCATAAACTATCCTACTCAATGCGCCACTGAATACTCGCATCAAATATCCCACTGGCTACTCCACCAAAAAACTACAATCCAATCCATAACCCCATCAAATACCCCATAAACTACCCCCATCAAATACTCCGTTAATTATCCCCATCAAATATCTCATTGACCACCCCGTTGATAACCCCATCTAATACCCCATTAACTAACCCATCAAATAAACCATTACATATCCCAGTAGCTTCTCAGTCAACTACTCTATTAACTACCCATTAAATACCCCAACTAATACTCTATTAACTAACACATCAGTATTGGAATACCCCATTATATACCCCACTGATTACTTCATTGATTACCCCATTGAATACTCACCTAATACAGATACTTTCCTGCCTGCAGGTGCCACTTCCAGCCAGGGCAAGAGGAAACTGCCCTGGACAGCACCAGGTAGGTCACATCCCACTAAAATGGGTGTGGAAAGGGAGAAAAGCAGGACTTCAGTTCCATGGGATGGAGACACGGGGGGCAGGGGGCATGTAAGTGATGGGATGGGAGGAAATAGTTTTTTTCTCTTTCATCCAAGATACTGCTGAAAGGTTGCAACACCAAACATGGCTTCTACATCTTCAACTACATTTACTCCCACCTCATGCAGAGAAATCAGACACAGGTGAAGGTGAGCATGATGGGGGCACTGCACAGGACACTGGGGTGTTCCTACTACCCTGTGCCCACCCTCCCCATTCCCCCATAGAAAGAAGAAGGTGACCACCAGGGCACAATCCATGGCCACTGGCTGGGTAAGGTGGACGGGGAGGCCCCAGGGCAAGGTGTTGGAAGCAGCCATGTGCCGGAGGACAAGGACAGCCCCAAGCCCCACAGCCACATCACTCCAGCAAGCAAAGGGGAAGGCCGTGCTCTGCGCCCCAGTACTGGTGACAGCAACAGTGTGTATCCCACCTCAACCAGTGTGGAAGGCAGCGGCGACATGGGTTCGACTTTGATGGGGGAGATCATCAATGGTGAAGATGGCCTCCCCCAAAGCACCCGCCCTGGTGGACCTCATGGAGATGGCAATGGTGGTAACAGTGTTACACTGGGGGTCCTGGTGGATGGGGCTGTGACTGCAGGGAGGGAGAGGGCCACTGATTCCGAAGGGGCTGGGAGTGAGGGTGGTAGCCATGCCACTGTGCCCGATCAAGGGCAAGCAGGCACCATGGGGACAGGAGACTCTGCCATCACCTCTGTCACCAAGAAGGAGGATGTCCATGTGGATGCGGAAGACATAAAGGAGTTCACATACATCCCTGATGTAGATGCTGTCACCATCACCCGGGGGCAAGACGGTGAAACACATATCTCTCCGGAGGATGAGGTGAAGATCTTCATTGGAAGAGCCAACATCCAAGTGGGTGAGAATGACAGCAGTATGGGCAGCACTGGTGCTACCAGCGAGGCCAATGTAATCCCTACGGCGGTGACTGCCAGGCCTCAGGGACACCCTGAGGAATCAGCCACCATGGCCACCTTGCATCATGGGGACAGTGTCACCAGCAGGCCTGGGGGCCACCCTTCTGTAGGAAACAGTGGGGATGGTGCCACTGCCATCCACAGTGGACAAGAGCTGGAGGCCCCTAGCCCTTGGGAGAGCACTGGTGGCGATGCCACTGTCACCATGGCAGCCGGTGTCCAAAGCGGCAAGGGGAGAAGCGGGCAGAGGCCAGTGGGGAAGCATAGCCTTCCAGACGTCATGACAACTCGGGGTGCCAGAGGAACAGCCTCCTCAGGGCTGACTACAGGGGATTGCAGCACTGCTGCCAGCACACCTTCCAGGAAAGGGAGCCAGGTGGCCACTGCAGGGCAAAGAGAGAGCGGGGAGGTGGGGACAGCAGGCCCAGAGAGACAGAGGGCTAGGGTGCAGCAAGAGGTGGCACCAGCACCTGGTGTGGTGGGAGGAATGGTGGTCCCCGAGGGGCACAGAGTCAGGGCCCAGCCAGAGGTGGCATCGACACCCAGCACTGTGGGGAAAGCAGCCCCAGAGAGGCACAGGAACAGGGCTCAGCAAGAAGTAGCACCAGTGCCCAGCATGGTGGGGGAAACAGTGGCCCCAGAGAGGCACAGGGCCAGGATGCGACCAGAGTCAGCCAGGCTGGGACAAGCAGCGAGGCCAGAGGTGGCACCAGCACCCAACACGGGGGGGAGAATTGTGGCCCCAGGGGGGCACCGGGACAGGGTTTGGCCAGGGGCAGCACCGGCACCTGGAGTGGTGGGGGTGGCCAGGCCAGCCCCCAGCAAATCCTATAATGGGGACAAAAGGGATGCCATGAGAAAGTCCACTGACGTGCCAAGGGATCCCTGGGTGTGGGGCAGCGCCCACTCCCATGCCCAGCACACCAGGGGCAGCACGGCAGCAGGAGGCTTTGCCCACCTGCACAGAGGGCAAAGGTTGGGGGGCCTGACAGAGCTGGAGCACTCCAGGCAGGTGGAGCAGGTGAGGCACGCCGACCGGCTGCGCCTGCATGAGCGGGCCCTGTATGGCCTCAGCGGGGTGGGTGGCCCCGTGCAGCCTCCCGCAGCCCACGCTGACCTCTGGAGCGCCGACAGCAGCCAGTCTTCTGAGGGGCGGTGGGACAGCCACAGCGACAGCGGTGAGGAGGATGGCGAGGTCAGAGGGTATCCCTACGGCCGACAGTCCCTCTGAGGAGTGTCCTCCAAAGGGTCAGGGGCGACGCAGCACCCTCTCGGCGGCATAGGGTAGCATTGTTTCCGAGGAAAGATGTGGGGAGAAAAGCCCTCCAACCTCATCGTGCTTCTGAAGAAATAAAGGCATTTCTGTCACTATGACTGCCTTTTGCCTAATTCTGTCCCCAGCCCAAGCATGTCCCTGTGTCGGCTATGGCCACCAGTGTGCATTGGGCACCATCTAGTGGGGAAACGTTCTGATGGGGAAGCACTCAGCCTACGCACCATCTAGGAATGGGATAAAAGCACACAGCTGTGTGTTTCATAGACTCATAGAATTATTTGAGTTGGAAGGAGCCCTTCCAATCCTTCCAAGTTTCCCGAGGAAAGGCTGCGTACTGGGGGCATTCCAGCAGAGTATGATTGCCATTGGCACAATGTGCTCGCTGGCTCAGTGGGGCTGCTGATGCTGGGGGAAGCCCTAGTTTATGGAGCTGTGACGCACTCCATCACTGGTCCCAGTGGTGTCCCTGGGTTGGGAGCTGTCACCAGGTGGCGTTTGAGGCAGTGCTGTAGGGTTTCTTGTCCCTCCCCATGCAGGAGGGAAGCCCAACACCCACACTGCAGTACTCTGCAGAAAACACCACGACTACCACCAACGTTCAGCATCTCATCACCTTCCTCATGAAGCACAGTGGTTTTTGGCTGCAGCCCCGGCAGCAGAAACATCCAGTTTTGTCAGGTGTCACTCCTTCCCAAGGCAACATACACAGCTGCACCAAGATGAGCTCAAGACTCTTCCAGAGCGGCCCTGCCCCACAGCTATTTAACCCCCAGGAAGCCCCACCCCTGCTTTTTGGGAGGGCAGCAGCTGTTCCTTGTCTCAGGCCATCAGCTCGTCTGCATGCCCAGTCTGGAGATCTGCAGTGCCATGGCCACCAGAGCTGGACTGAGCAGCAGGTGGGGCCACTACTACTCTGGGTTCCCTCCACTACCCCAGGTGTCTCACCACCACCGTGGTCCTACCACCACTGCTTCAAGTTCTACCTCACGTACCACCACCACCACTGCTCCAAAGTCCCAACCCGTGTCCCACCATCACTTGGGTCCCACTACCACCTCAGATCTTACCGTCATTGCCCTGATCCCACCACCACCGTTCAAGAACCCGCCCCATATCCCAACACCACCAGCATCTGGATCCCACTACCACCCCTGATCCCCCCACCAACACTCTCAGTCCCATCATCATCACTATCACCACTGCCACCCAGGTGCCCACACCCTTTTCCTACTGCCACTGCTTCCAGTTCCACCCCACATCCCATCACCACCTGTGTCCCACTACCTTCATCCCATCCTCCCATCACCCCAGGCATATCTTTGGGTAATTCTGCCATCCCTTTTCTCCCCATACCATGGATTGGTTTGCATCATCCCCACCAAAAACCTCCTCCCAGGAAGGTTCCTGGACATGAGAAATGCACGTCAGGGGATACGGCTGTAATGCCTGTAGCACCTTTAGGGAACAGGGTAGGAAGTGGTGGATGTTTTCTCAGCTCTGTGGGCTGAGATTTCTAGAATCCTGCGGGAACATCCCACATTGCCGCGCACGCAGACACGTATATATGAGGGCTGTGGGGAGCAGTGTTTGCACGTGGGTTTTACAACTACCTGAGATCAGAACGGGGTTTGTCATGTCCAGCAGAGGCTCACAAGCACGCGCATGTTGCAGCATATGTTTACTCTTCGGAGAACTGCATTTATAGACAGGGGGAAAGGAGCAGCAGGCCAGCTGTCATTATAGGTTGTGGCAGCCCATCCCAGACCGCTGCCCTAAACAGGAAGGCAGAGAGACGTCTGCCCTTCTTCAGTGTTGTAAACCAAACCCATTGCAGTGTTTTGAAATGCACAACCCGTAGCTCAAAATAGCCCCATTCTTGTGCTTTGGGTTCTATTTGCAATTATACCTTGTGACAGGAAGATCACCATGTTAATTACACTTCACAGAAGACACGTTTCTCCTCTGCTTTCCTAGACTACCCTGCAAGAGATTACTGTGCTGAAAGAAAAACACAAACAAGCCAACCGCCCGCTGTTTGCGTTGGAAAGCCCCATTTCCCCCCCGCACTTGTTAGGGCAGGTTCTATGCGGATCGAGATTTCCTGGAGAGTAGTAACTGATGGGAAATCAGTGTGTTAAGAGAAACGTGGGCATAGCTGTGGGCTGGGGGTGAGATTTGAGCTCCCTTCAGGCATCGTTGCCATGTCTGATGTGTAGGCGGTGCTGAGCCAGGCGCTGACAATTGATGGGCAAAGTGATGTGGCACCAGTGATCCTTTTTTAAACCTTCCCCGGGACTGATAAGTGCACGATCAGCAAGGACCAGTTTATCCTGTGCAGCAACACTGCAAGAGTGGGCCCATGCAGGGACGAAATTAATATTCACACAGAATAGTTTGCGCCAGAAAGGACCCTTAAAGGCCACCTAGTCCGACTCCCCTGCAATGAACAGGGACACCTACAGCTCCATCAGGTGCTCAGAGCCCCGTCCAGCCTGACTCTGAATGTATCCAGGGATGGGGCATCCACCACCTCCCTGGGCAACCTGTGTCAGTACCTCATCACTCTTAGTATAAACAATTCCTTCCTGATATCCAGTCCAAATTACCTGTGCTGAAAGTGATTTGAGCCTCTTGTTTTAACATCATGGTAAGTAGATGTCAGGTAGAATGAAAGTTTGAACATCTTCCAGGGATAGTTGCCAGGAAGCTGCTGTGCTTTAGCTGTAGTTACCTTTGGTGGAAATCCTGCGTTATCCAGCCCTCCTCTTCCCATCCCAAGCCTCAAGCATGAAGCTTAGGTTATTTGCATTAGAACTTCAGGCATTGCACACATCCAGAGTGTTGTATTTTTCCATTTATTTTGTTACTTTGTGTGACTCAGATCTCCAGAATTTCATTAGGTGCAGTGAGGGGGATGTCACACATTAACTCTGTGTGTGTTTGTGCTTCTATACCTGTGCCCGTGACCCAGCACAGTGGTGCTATAGGAATAGAACCGCATAATATCCTGAGTTGAAAGGGATCCACAAGTACCATTGAGTCCAATTTACAGAATCACAGAATGGCCTGGGTTGGAAGGGACCTCAAGGATCATGAATCTCCAACCCCCTGCCAGGCAGGGTCACCAACCACCCCATT
>PPHD01022294.1:0-12907 GCA_002909625.1 Bambusicola thoracicus | reverse complement strand
GAATTTTAACTTGAAAACCTATCTGGATTTATTTGCCATCATGGAGAGCAATTAGACTTTTACCACCAGACAAAGCATCACTTTTAGATTGTCACAAATGCTAGTATTCACAGTTCAAACAGCGCTGTGGATAAAGTACCTGTTTAAAGCACCGCAGTTAAACCTTTGTGCGTTTGTAGTTTTATTTTAGAGCTTCAAGGGATTTTTCATTTTTAAAAGGAAAAAGAAGAAAGCAAGAAGCCTGGGTAAAGTGTGCATTTACTGATGACAATGCAGCTGACAATGTACAGGATTCCTACTAAAGCTAAGCCCCTTTATAAATCACTTATAATCTAATAGGCAGACGAGCAGAATACTGAAGGGGAAGGGAGTGGGCAGAAGACTTAAGAATTTACTAAGTTTTTTCCGTTTCCTGAGGAAATCACAGGAGAGCTGAGTCTTTAATGGGGATTAAAAAGGAAAGGACAGTAGCATGGCAACTAAGGAGGGAGGCAAATATTGCCCATGGAGAGAGTATTACAGGAAAAGGCAAGGGGAAGGCAAACAGTCATGGTGCTGCCTGGATAGCAACATCTTTTATGGCCGTGTGTACACAGCCTGAAGAAGCCCTTTGGGTTTCCTCCTTCCCTTTTGTTCCTGAATGCCAGGTATTAACAGTGTGGCTGCTCACAGGCACGTTGCCCTCCCACCAGATGATTCTTAGAGTGATGGGTTTCATGACAGGCTGTATTTGGTAGGTGAAATGCTCACTGTCATGGAGGGGAGAGGAGGGCAGAAGGGGTGTAGTGAGGGGCCCTGGAAGGATACTTTCCCATCCTGATGCTTGTCAGAAGAGAAGAGAATCCAAATGCACACACTTTATAGAAATTAAATTAATAAGTGTCCTTAAATGTAATAAGGTCATGTAACACAGCCACCTATACTGAAGAATTCAAAGGCTGTTCTGTATTCCAGGGGAGAAAACACAATGATAAGGGTAAGAGTGAAGGACAGAGCTGTCAGCTGAATCACTGCAAGCCTTGATTTAGTACTTCCATGCCAATGCCACTCTTCCATGAAAGGCTTTGGAAAGCCACTAAATTTTAGTTTGCTTATCATTATCCCAGTTAAACAGCAAAGTACAGTAAACAATATTAACAAGCTAGTTAAGCCAGCTGCAGCACTGGTAGGCTTGTGAATGTAAACAGGCCACTAAACCAACTGTCAGGGCTGTTCCACCAAGATGAATGGGTGCTGCCTAGAGCTGATGACAGATGGTTTTAGAGGAGGTCAGACATGTGGTATCTATGTAGTGCCTTGTATCATATGGATAGCAAATTCTCTTACATGCAGTTTGCTCCAGCTGAAGAAAAAAATACTTTTGATTTTATCACCACATCATCTTCTGAATATGAAAGGTGACAATGAACCGGTGCCCCATTTCCTCTCAATTTACATACCCTTCCTCAGAAAGGCAGGAATGGATAGTGAAAGTCTAAAGTCTCTTGCCTCTATTGGTCATAAATACTGGGGCCAGACTCTTTTCAGTGGTGTGCATCAGTAGAACAAGGGGCAGTGAGCACAAACTGAAACAGGGGAAGTTCCATACAAACATGAGGAAGAACATCTTTACTGTGAGAGTGACAAAGCACTGGAACAGGCTGCCCAGAGAGGCTGTGGAGTCTCCTTCCCTGGAGATACTCAAGACCCACCTGGACATCTTCCTGTGCAACATGCTATAGGGAACCTGCAAGGGGGGTGATCTCAATGGTCTCCAGAGGTCCCTTCCTAGGCCATAATTCTGTGATTCCGTGATTTTACTTAACTTGCAAATGTCTTTACTTATGAACAACCCTCTCAGTCTGGCATGCTCTCCCACTCTGTTATGTCCCTCAGTAATGCCATAAAGACGCTTTCTCCATGCCTCTGGGCCGTACAAGTAACTTTGATGCAGATGACAGGTAGTGAAAAAAAAAGTGGAGGACAGGTCTGTGCACTAAGCTCACACTACTTGTCCAGTCTGCTTTGACACTGCCTCTGAAAGGACATTTTCTAGTTTTGCCTGTCTTCGCAGATGCCTCAGAAATTGCCTAGAAAAGCAACATTTTGTGCTGGGGAGCAATGGGACACGTTTGCCAGAGACAAGAAAGAAGATGCCCAGCACATTTCAGATACTAATGTTCAGCCAGTATTTGCTCAGGTCAGCAATGAACTGTTGATCTAGAGGGCAAAGACTCTGCAGCCCTTTTTCAATCCCCTGAGCTGCTCAATCCCATGATAATGTCATTTCTGAAACAGCGCCAATGGAGCATAAAGCAGCAGGCAAGACAGAAGGCATCAAATGTTAATAGCCGCTCCTTCACAGAAGAAAGCGCCTAATCCCTGGCTTTGAAAAGCACTCATCCCCCGCATGCTAAAATGAGGTATGCCAGAGAGCTCTACCCATGTGTGCCAGAGGACATCGGACAGCAAATGCACGCGTACCTGCAAATATCCATTTCCTGAGTGCATGAGGAAACCGTATGTTCCCTGGATTTCAGAGGCACAATTGAACCAGACCTTTGTTTCAAGGGTACTGCCAAATAAGTGGCTTGTTTGAACTCAACTCAATCGGGGATTGAAAACAAGGAAAAGAAAATAGGGGTAAGCAACCGGATGAGGCTCTGCAAGAGAATTGAAGTCTGACAGATTTATGGAAACCTTGTTTCCATATGGATCGGCACTGCTGCCTCCAGAGCTCCAGCGGCAGCAATCAATGAAAACAATGCTAGCTCCGGCGGATGTCTGCATGTTTAAAAAAATACCTATATGTGTTTTTACATAGAGGCTAAGTAAACAGAAGTGAAGATCTCCGGTAGCTTCTTTGCTCGTTTGCCATGGCAGGCATCCCACGCCGGGAGACATGGGACCCTGCTCTGATGTACAGCTGTGCTGGTGGGAGGAATCAAAAGAGCGGGCTGATTTACACAGTTATGAGACGGGGACATACTCTGCATGAAAATGAAATGTATCCGAGCAGGCAGAGAGCACTGGGAGTGAGTGGGAAAAGGTGGCATCATTGGATGTGTAGTTATTCAGTTACAAATCCAAAAGGATTTACACCATGGTCTAGAACTCTTGTCCTGCTGCTGCGTAAGTATGAAACGTACTGTAACCCTATTGCACTTCAACACCTGGCAGTAAGTGGAGCCATTAAACACTACTGTCTCTATAAATCACTCTGCATGTGTGCATATGCACACATATGTACATCTGAGGAATGCTGCTCTTTGTCAAAGAACCGCGATGAGGCTAAATTTGTGCACAGAACAAATTCTGATGATGTTGGTGGAGTAATACCGAGAACAAAGCTGAGAAGGGTCATGGTATTCTTCTCTGTCATCCACGCTAGGAGGGACAAACCATGCCACAAATGGCATGGCCTGCACTCTTCCTTCAATTGCCCTTTTCTGAATCTAGCATCTGCAAGCATCAAAGAGGAAGGAAATTGCATTTCTCCTGACTGGACTGCTGAGTAGGATGAAAAATCTGCAACTGAAGCAGAAGATAAAAAAAAAGAAAGGGTGGAAATGATGATTTCCAAGCAGTGTGAGAAATCAAGTTTTAGAAAAATGCTCCATCTTTACAGGGAAAAGCACTTCCTCCTTTATTTGGGTAATTATGCCCCCATTCCCTACTTTGGCATCCGGCCATGACTTATCCTGCAGAGGAGGAAGTGCTGTGTCTTCCAAGAACAGTTCTTCCTCCTGATTAATTCAACAGTGCATCCATGGCTTTCCCTAGAGGTTTTCCATAGGAGCAGATGAGCTGTGTTCAGAGATAACCTGGTACATCTCTGCTCCATACTAATCAGAAGCTGGCATCCACAGCTGCATTAGACAATAAGCAAATCTGACAGTAAATGAAGGACGGGGAATGATGCACGTAATGCAAAACATACATTAAACACGAAGACACTGGGCATACATGTGTTCAAGTTGTTACAAAATGCAAACCAAACCAAATGAATCTGACCAGTCAATATTCCTGGACAGGGACGGAGATAATAAAACCTGTGACACATCCCTTGCCTGGTACCAGTAGGAAAATTCCATATGCAGCAGAAGGGAGGCAAAAGCTGAGTGGGACATAGTGAACATAGTACCATCCCTCAAGAAAAGAGTACGGGTCTCATACAAGGCCAGTGCTTACAGCTGGAGTTACAGAAGCCAAGATGGGATATGCAGGCTTCCGCTGGTTAAGTGTTTGACAGGAGATATTTTACATACTTTAGAGTAACAGGAGTCCAACAGATGACAACGTTTGGGACTTCTGAGAGCCAGGATGAACTTCTTTAGGTGTGGGGAAACTATCTTGTGTCCTCCAGATCTCTTTTTTGTCATGAGAAAAATGGGAATAATTGCAAACCTCTTCCTCAAAAGCGTGTTGTCATGATGACATACTATAAATTGGGATACGATTATGTTTATGAGGGCCATATGATAGGCAGGCATAAGAGATAGGCAGGCACCCAATATATCTCTCTAGCTTATATAAATGGATCCCTGAGGCCAGCGAGCATGAATAACTTATGAACTGTCGATACATCTGTTCCATGAAGAGAAAATAGCATGAGTTTGCCTCACTGTAACCTTCCGCAGTCAATATTCCATTTGCAGCATGGATGATCCAGTTCATAATGGGGAAATTAGCTTGTAGGTGTACGTATGACCGTGGGAGATGTTTAAGTATGGAGAGAGGAAAATAGGAATTCCCACCTGCATTTCAGGTGAAAGAAGAAGCCTAGATTCCCTATTCCCTACCTTACATGGTGCTACAGGATGCAGCTTTATGACTGCTTGTCCTGAAACTGAGTTCTGATAAGTGTGTGACAGCAACACATGCATAAAAATACATAAACTGACAAGAAAGGAGGAAGATAAGCCATATTTTTGAAGGATCCTCCTTCTCGCCCCCACAATTACATTTACATATGGTGGTTTTGCATTCATCTAAGTCAAACATTTGCAAATGGGTAGACCCTAAGGCTCTAAGATAACCCAAGTGGAACAAAAACATACGAATGCACATGCAAATGCTATGGTAAGAAGCATATGTTTTAGATACCGGCGAGATCATATGTTGATATGAACTAACAAACCTCTGCTATCTATCACAGACTGTACTCACTACACATAGGTAATCTATATAAAAATATGGCATGGCTTAGATCTGTATGAAACGCATATCATTTGCACATGGCAAGTATTCAGAGAAGGCAAAGGTTAAAGACAGAACATATGTGGAACCACTGCTACAAAATGGTTTTCCCTCTGTAGCAGCCTCACTCACCTTCCCTTTGTCTCACAGAGCACATCAGGTTCTGCTATCTCATGTAATGTTCCAGTTGCTTTTTTAGAAAAGCTTATTTACTTATTAATGACTGGCTGTAGGATAACACATTTCTCCAGAAGCCTCGGAGCAGAAAAGATGGGGGCAAATCACCAAGCAGAGAGTTGTAAACTAGTGCTAAGAAAGGGAGAGAGGAGATGCAGCTCAGGAACCTGATTTAGATGTACATGTCCCTGTTCATTGCAGGGGAGCTGAACTAGATGACGCTTTTAAGGTTCCTTCCAGCTCAAACAATTCTGTGCTTCTGTCACTCTGTGATGTGAAAACAGCACCGTTTCCTCACACAGGACTGTAGGCTGCCTGCCTCACTGTGTGCATGCAGTTCTGTGCAGTCAGTGTAAGTTGCTCTAGTCCAGAGAGCAGAATTTAGAAGAATTTTCCTGCAAGGAAGATTTTTTTCTTCTCTGCATGCTGTAGAAAATAGCCAAAATAGAGTTGATCTCAAGTGAATACTGGAAGGGAGCCTACAGGGAAACTGGGGAGAGACTTCTTACAAGGGCACATAGGGAAAATGGCTATAAGCTGGAGGAGGGTAGATTTAGACTAGATATAAGGGAGAAATTCCGTGAGGGTGGTGAGACACTGGAACAGGCTGCCCAGAGAAGTTGTGGGTGCCATGCTCCTTGGAGGTGTGCAAGGCCAGGCTGGATGGGGCTTTGAGCAGCCTGGTCTAATGGGAGATGTCCTTGCCCATTGCAGGGGGGTTGGAACTAGATGATCTTCAAGGTCCCTTCCAAATTAAATCATTCTATGATTCAATGATTCCATGATTCTATGATCTCAAGCAGAATTTAGATGCCAAATCCAAGCTTCTCCAACCTCTTTAGTTATTTTAATCTATCTCCAAATCTTTCATATTAGTCTGTGCTATAGTCAGAGTCAGAGAATGAAATTGAGTCACCTGATTTATAAGGAGTCCTATTTCAATGGAACATGAAGCTCTGCAAAATCAAAATATTTATGGAAATCAAATATTTTTTTGAAGTTAACATTAGGAAGAAAGAAAATATGTGACAGAATTCAAGGAAGTCATTTAGACGTCTTTGAGGAAACTGTTGTCTTCAGACACCCTGAACTTGCTTTGTAAAGGGTTTTCAGGTTTTCTTGCTCTGAAGAACAACATTAAACCTCAAAATCCTTAGTGAAACAGCATATGTGTCTTCTAGCCACTTCTAAGAGTAGAATAAATAAGATACTGCAAAGAACACGTTTGTGTATACTTGTATAATACACAAAACTCTTGGAACTCAGAACATGATAAATTAATGTGACACTACTGGAATTGAATGAAAGGTCTTATACTGCTTTGAAGTTTGTAAGAGGTTATATGCATTTTTTAGCAGAGGTTATGTTACATAAAACCATATTAAAGCATTACTTCAAATACTCATTTTTCATTTAGGAGAGACGGATATAGGTTTCCCGAAGCAACATTCAGAACACCACTTTTCCAAAATATCATGCTCAAATAATTCCAACTGCACTTTGCTAACCCCTACTATTCAAGTAGGCCAGCTCATCTACAGATGTGCGGTGTATGTGACAGCATTTTAGACTGCTTTCAAAATCCTTTTAGAACTACACGCAGTACTCTCAGCCTCAACTGGAATATTTGCTTACTGTTCTCCAATCAAGTCTTCAAAACTGTTGGTTTTTTTAGTGAACAAGCAGGAACAGATCTTCAACTAGTGTAAAACAGCACTGCTTTTTTAGTCTTCAGTCATTTTCGTATTTTGGCACCCCAGAAATGTTCCAACAGAGGCACAGGTCCCTGTATTGGCAATTTAACCCTATTGGTAGCAGAGTCTGCTTTTCTTAGTTACCTTCTGCAGACTCTTTTGAAGCACTCCACAAAACCTCTGGGGACCAACAGACCACAGTCTGAAAACCACATTTCAGTACAGCAGCACCAATTTACAGCAGATTAAAACCCCAGGTTTTAAAGCTGGCCAATGGCAACCAAATTGAATAGTTGAACAGGAAGTGCTGCAAGAGAACTGCACAGCCAGCACAGAGAGGGTTTTGCCCAATTCAGGTTTATGTTGGAAGAGTGAAACGTCATTCCACCCCTCTTTTTGCCTGAGGCAGTAAAGAGTTCCTGCAAAATTGAAGCTTTAATTTAAAACAAATTTGAGGTGCAGTCATTTCTGGCTCACGCTAATGCCTACCAGTTCCAACACAGTTGCAAAAAGTAGCCCAGTGCAGGTAATGTTCTTAGGTTTATGGCTCTGTGTGCTGTGGAGGGAGCCTTTGAAAACATGAGCATGGCATAGTGCTGAAGCTTCATGATGGCAAATGAAAGGACAGTGATATCTAGAGTGAAGAGATAGTGTAGAGGAGATTCTCTCACTGCCCTAAAGCTTCGGAAAAAGTATATGCAGGGTTTGCATGTTGTCAAGGACATAGATCTGTGTTGATACTTCTTTTCACACTGACTGATTCTGTGGGGCTGGCTTCCTAATTCCTTGTCCTAACTCTCATCCTTCCTGTCTTTTGCCTGTCTCTGGCTCCAGTCTGGTTTTTGGGATTCCAAACTCATGTTTGCTTAAACTCTGCTCATGGAGGTACATGATTCATCTTAAAGGAGGACCTGAAGTGCCCCAGTGAAAACCCAAATGAAGATGAAGCAAAAGGAGAAAAATATAATGGAAATGCAAGTGGGAAAGGTGAAGCATCTCTGGAGGAAGATGATTTAGCTGCAAGAAGGATATAAAAAAAGCCATTGCTAGCGGAAATACAACAGCAGTTGTCACGGGAGCACTGAAGTCTTCCCTATTCAGAAAGAAGAGATCTGATGGGACAAGGAAGGAAACACTTGGCTAGGGAGGAAGTGGAGGGGTGTGCAGGGTAATCTGATGGGGAGAGTAGAGATCTGTGGGGGATCAGTGCTAATGAATGGGTAAAGGTGGACACTAAGGTACTGGGGGCAGGGGGGCACATTGTGATCATGGACCCAGTGTGTGAGAGGGGAGGAAAGCACAAAGGCATCCCTTGCCAAAATACGTAGCCAAGTCTGAGCCGTCTTGGTGCAGCTGCATCCCTGGGGAAGTCCTGTCTCAAGAAGATGACCACCAGCTTTCCTGAAAAAGCTGCCAGCCTTAGCCCTGTGCAGTGTAAAAGGATTCCCTAGTAATAGCACAAATTCAGGAGACAAATATCTCACCATTATTCTAGCATTTTTCACACCCAAGAGGATCTTTAGCTGTGGACCGACAGTGGCATGAACTCTCGCTTTTTGATTAATCTTTTATACCATCTGCTCTCCCTCCACCTATCCATCATCTGTAGCCCGAGTGACGATTACTTCAGAGTGCAAATCACCTAACATCATTCCGGCTGATAAATTATATATGAAGGCCAGGACTTGGTGACTAAGACTGAACCCAGTGATGCTGGTGCAAGTCTGGGGATAAGTGCGGGTGCTTAGATACCCTAATGCCTCACACACTTGAGAACAGACAGATTAGATTAAATGGATGGGCTCCAATGGAATTAGTCCAGGTTTACACAGGTGTAAGTGAGATCAGAATTGGCCTTCAGTCTGTGGAAAAACTTCACCAGTTTATTAAAGGAAATTTAATGTGCATGGAAAACAGCCTATCCTTAATTAATTACATGGAAAGAACTAAAAATATAGAAAAACCAGCAACATTGGCAGCTTCTCTCTACACTAGTATCATCTCTGAGGTATACACCTGCTTGGCAACTACTGGTGTTGGTTAATCAACACTCTATCTTGGGAAAAAGAATGTTACTCCTTTGTCTTGGTTCTTTTTTCCTCTTACCTGCGTCAATGACAAAAACAAGTGAAAGAACAGCTTCAGCTGAACTGTACACTGAGGTAGAGAATTGCTGCAACAAGAAGTGAAGGCACTCCTTGCATGGCGGTGATAAATGTCTGTCTTTCCTGGCTGTCTGCAGGAGCTGAAAAGTGATGTTGTGGGTAGCAGGTTCTTGCTGGAGGTGAATACCCCAGAATGGACTCCAGAGTTGTTATGGCTTTCATCTAGAAGGTAAAGACAATAACAGGAGATACTATGCTATGTTTTTATCTGCTTGGCATCACCCAGTTGCCAACTACAGAGGTAAAAGACAGAAGTGGAAAGAACCATTTGCTCTACCTCTGGGAGGGCAGGTGGAAGCAGGGACTGAACAAGCTTGTTACCACTGCTAACTCCTCTGCTTCTGTACCATGCCACAGGCAATCTAGACAAAGCCTGCCAAGATGTCTCTCCTCTTGATTTGTGTGTTCTCCCCATGTCAAGGCTAACCTTTACTTTGTTTTAAATACTCTCTAACCTTTTTTTTCTCCTTTGGAAATAGCCTACAGAGTGCAAAACCAATTACAGTGGCAGAAAATTATCATTAGAAGATTCCCCAGAGACATAAAGCAAAGCACACTCCCCACTGTCTCCACCTGCAGCTGACCCATGAGGACGGCAGAAGGGCTGACCAAGGGCAGGCAACCCATTACACACTGCAGGGAGCCAGGCAACAGCACGACAGCGCATGGCCACCGCTAGCTCCCCACCTGCTGCATGCAAGTGACCGGGCTGGCCCCTCCAGCTCTGTGCATGGCTGGCTGAGCCAGTAGCAAATTCAGGAGGTTTTGGGATTCTGCACTGACTGCTGTGGTCACGCTGCGAAGAGAGAATGACATGCCTTTGCCATTGAACACACAGACTACAGCCATGTATTGCGGTTGATCATAGACCTACTGACCTATTGAAAAACATAGCTTGTGTAGAATGTTATAGTGCTGTTTCTTACCAATACTGGCCAGGGGATGAGATCAAACCTGCCAGCCAGTCTGTAAAGTCACATGCCGTAAAATAGCTAATCAAACCTGACAGAAACATTAACAAGAGGGAAAAAAAGGCATAAGGATAAAACATGCCAACTCTCTTTTCCTCTCTAACCCCAAAGCAAAACCCACCTCTGCCCATGCAGCTCTCCCACGGGGGAAAGGATGAAAGGAAAAGCACATCACAGCTGTGACCACATCATTTAATGCATTAGGGGAAGAAATTCAGACAAACAAGAGCTCTGATGAGTGTCTGGAAACACATTCTGGAAGGGAACAACAGTCATAGTCACTGTGCATAAGTACAGGCCACTTTTGAGGGGCAGCAGTGGGGACAGAAGCTCAAAATTAGGCCAGTTATTTAAAATGCTTTATCCTTCTGAACTCCAGGGAGATACAGAGAGAGAGGAAGAAGGAT
Source organism: Bambusicola thoracicus (assembly GCA_002909625.1). Taxonomy (NCBI): domain Eukaryota; kingdom Metazoa; phylum Chordata; class Aves; order Galliformes; family Phasianidae; genus Bambusicola; species Bambusicola thoracicus. Next base: position 2,315 of record PPHD01022294.1, on the reverse strand, counting down.
ATACTAGGGCAACAGAGCTTATTTCTGCCTCTCCCGAAATCAAAGAAGCATCCCTGGATGCCTGCACTCTGGCATTACTGTTCTCTGGGAAGGAAAAGTGCGTGTGTGGGGATGTTCTGACAACATCAGGAGTCCATTTTACAGTGCTCGGAGAGAACAAGGGGGGCTTTCTGTGTCTAATCACATGGGAGATATCTGTTCCTACATCTCGAAATGCTTCAAATTGTCGTTGCTTCTAATGGGATACACACAGAGATTAATGTCTCTGATTGCAACGCTTCAGCGGCACCCCCTTAAAGCCAAACCTGTGCCATTTAGACAGAAGCTGTGAATAAGGAATAAGAACGAGCAGTTTCTTTCTCTGAATTGTCTTATTACTGTCCTCAGTAAAATGCTGAAATTAAAGGTATATGAAAAGCATTGCCATTTGAATATCGTGACCGCGTTTATTTCAAATAATTAAAAGCAGCATATTAAAAACATATTTAAACTAAGTGAGACATATTTCAAATTTTGCAGTAGATGAGGCTCTCAATCTATTTTTGTTTTAAATACCACTCAGATGGTTTTATTTTTCCTACTGAAGAAAAAAAATATGGACTTCATTATTTAAGTTTTCGGTATCCAAAACTACCATAAAGAGTCAGCTGCTAAGGGCTTGCACTGCCAGTGATTTGGGATCTTAGCCAAAATCACAGATTACCAAAGCATATCTAGCCCTGCATAGGACAGAACAGAATGGATCAGTTTGAGGAAGCGTGTCAGTCTCTCATTACATAAAAGGGTAAATAAATACATTTTAAAAATCCCTGAATTCTCAAGCCCCCTCCAAGTACAAAGTGTCCCCAACAGTCATCTATTTGATTTGAAGAGCTCTGAGGTGGGGAGCTTGAACGCTCTGTTTGGAGGGAGCAGCTCTTAGCAGATTGTGTTACACCAAATATTTGTATCAGACGTAGGTTGTTAGCCCCATTACATTCAGAATTTTTTCCTCTACTTGTTTGTAGCTGTACATAGGATAGAGTTTCTCAAAGCTTATGCTTTAATAGCAAAAAGACTCATATTATATCAAGTTACAGGGCATGAAAGAGCGAGGCTAACCCTGGGGTTTTCTGACTTACTCTTATCTACCAAGAGCAACCTACAGCATCCTAGTGCTTTCCTCAAGAAATGAATGCAAACACATCCGGCATTTTCCAGCCCTCGGGAAGAAAGAAGCTTGCCTGTGGGATGCTTTCTTTTTGAGAATAGTGCTGCTGCTAGGGTGACTGCTGAAGGAGCGAGCCAGAGGTGTGTTTTCCATTAAACACTTGGTCTGGCCAGGGTAGGGATCACTTCATTTTGCCTGACTTTGCGTCCCATGGCCACGGCCCAGCTCATGTAGACAGCTGTCTTCTTCTCCTTGCTGACAGCTTTATTCCTCCAGTGAAACAAAGCTGTCATGGGCAGCCATTGCCAGGAAGGAGTGTTGACCTCTCAGGTGGCTGGGATCAACACCAGGCAGAGTGAGACAAGCGCTGTCTGCTTCCCCCTCACATGGGAGCCAGTCCCAGGGGTACTACGCACTGAATTAGCAGAGACCTCATCTTTCAGTTCATGTTGCCTAATGCAAGATCAGTGGGGCATAAAGTTTCTATTATCTATGTTTTAATAATGGATGAAGCTCCCCTCCTCCTACTCCAAAAGCCCCACATTTAACCCTGCTCTAGGCAGATGACGCAGCTGGCCCTTTGTCTGCTCAGCTTCTTCCAGATGGGCACCCAGTGCCACCTGAGCTGAGTCGGCTCAGGGAACATTTTGTTACTTGCCATTTATTTCAGACACCAAAGGCTTCCCCTTTATTTAAGGGAGTTAGTTTTACATTTGTGTCGGCCCTAAGGATGTCCAGGGGATAAAAAATGTGCTCCCAAGGCCCTGAATTTTCAACTTTGCTACCTCAGTTATTGCTTACTTATTGACCAACTATCAAAGATGCCACAGAGTATCATTTTTTCTGGGTTACAAAAGTGCATTCAGACAATAGGTCCTCAGGTTTGGATCTCCAAATCTGGCTTGATCCAATGCCTTCCTGCAAGGTTGCAGAATGACGAGCACTAAAGTTGTTACATAGCTGAACATGAGAGATTGGTCACCCTTTACGACTGTATTTATCAGCACTGAGACACACTTTCCTCTGACAGAGTTAGTTTGGAAGTCCAGGTTATTGGAAGTGTTAGGAAAATTCTAGAAACAGTTGAGTGATTCTTCGTTGCTTCATGAAAAGTCTCACACTACCAAAAAAAATCATGTGGATTTTTTTAACTGAAGCAAGTAAT
>PPHD01022292.1:0-12907 GCA_002909625.1 Bambusicola thoracicus | reverse complement strand
CACAGAAGCAAATGATAATCAAAGATGTAAATAAATTGTTTGCATCAGGCAGACATGGCCACGCTGCCGCAGCACACAGCTCATCGCCCACTGAACCCCATCAATCACTTTGAATAGAACAAGCAAAAGGGTTGGTTTTTTTTTTTACCTTTATCTTGGCTTTTCGTTTTTTCTTCCACTGTCTTTGTTGAATCTTTTCTTTCCTTCATCTTAGAGAGTGAAGTGGTCTTTCTTTTGGGTTTTTCAGTACCATACATCTTCAAAATAAAACAATTTAATCTAAACTTCTGCTAGAGCTTACATATCAAGCCTACCGACGCCAGCTCTGAAAAAGCCAAACGTTTACAGGATGGAGAGAGTTAAGACTCCTGCATTGCCTAAAATCTATTCAGTGCTGTTTGATGCACACAGGTGCTTATATGAGTGCATGTGACTAAGGCAACTTCACCAGACTCCCACTCCAATCTCTAACAGTTAAAATCTCAAAGGTAGAACCTTCTGGTGAATCGGACACACACCTGCACTGCTGGAGCTGCTGACAACAGTTAGTATGCTCCCTGTGCCATATGGCCAAGTAATCTTAGGGAAAAAACAGTTGCTGAAAAGAAAGCTCCCTTCCTTCACACACACTTCACTCATTATCGCAGTACCATGAGAGTTGCTTGAAGTGTTGCAATATATGAGCATAATCCTCCCCAGTCAAAACTGAGGTGGGTCTGGACAGACCAAGGTGTAAGAAATGAGGGAACATCTGCTCCTCCTGAATATGAAACTATACAGAGAAGGGGAAGTTGAGAACAGCAGAGATAATGTAAAATGTTGCCGACAGCTCTGACATTCCTTGTGAGCTCAGGCAGGGACTTGATGTTACACTGCAGGAAGTGTTTTACCTGGGAACCTCCGTAACCCAAAGCAGTGCCTCTGCACAACTTCCTGACCTCCAGAACATTCCATTTTTTTCCAGAAGGAGTCACATATTATCCCAGCTTCACAGGAAACAACAATTACTGATAATTCTGAACCTTTTTTTTTTTTTTTTTTGCTGTAAAATGTTTTTGTAATGTTTCCAAAACGCCCTGCCCAGTCAGCCACTCATTAGAGCAGCCTGTCTCTGTCAGTTTAATGCACACCAAAGTTACCGACGTATTTATTACCATAATTTACAGAAATGTATAACTCACAATGTGCAAAGGACACTTACCATGCTCAGATAATCTGTCCCACCTTTCTGTATAGTAACATTGAGCTCCTGATCCACAAACTCACGCTCCCCACACCAGAAGCTGAGCGGTGGTTTGACCAGACGGCCGCTACGAGTGTAGATCCCATTGGAGCCGTTCAGTACGGGTTCGTGTTTCGGTGTCTGATCTACAAGAAAAACAACAAGTTTCAGTTCTGCCCCAAACATCACATTGAAAACTCACTATCGCACACTTCACAAGCATAAGAGTGATGTTGTACTTAAACCAGTTCACTTAGAATCATAGAACTACTCAGGTCGAAAAAGAGCTTCAAGATCATCAAGTCCAACCACAACCCAACCATACTACCCTAGAACTTGCACAAACAATATGGAAAATACAAATGTACCACAAAGTAATGATGCTCTTTTACAAGCATGCAGGGTAGAAATAAGCATACTTGAACAAGACTGAAACAATCATCTTCGTGAATTATAAAGCACATCACTGTGTACCTTTCGCTTTGCTTACAAGGCTATGAAGAACGTGAAAGTCACAGAGAATTACAGTGATAAAAGAAAAGTTGTCACACTGAGCAAACCTTTACTGTAATGAGAAAATAAAAACAAACAGTTGTTATAGTATGAGCAAGATGATCTGATTACAGTACCAACAGTTTGCCACGCCCTGCTGGAGCCTGTAGCAAGATATGGAAAAGAAGTTGAAGTTAAAAACCAGAAGCTATTAGTGTCCCTAATGAAGTTTGCATTACCAGGCAAAGAAAAAACGTTGGTCATTGGCTTGTGGCTTCACATTTGTTTCCTCTGGAAACAGCCAAAGAAAGTAATTCTTCCACAGCCATTCTGACCATGCCCAATGCTTGTTAGCACATCACTCTCTATTCCTCAGCTCTGGCAATAAACCATTAAGATGCCATAAGACAAACCTGCTGCAGGAACAGATTCAAGGAAGGAGTTAAAATCAAGCCAGCCAAAAAAGGGGCCGAGGGTAGAGGCACTGCATGGGAGTCCCAAGAATGAAGCCTTGATGGAGAGACTAAATCCCGTGTACATCCCAGAATGACTGATAAGAGCATGATATACAATACAACAACCAAGAAAAACTTCAGTCAAGTTTGCTGGTGTCTGAACAAACAGCTCTGGAGCAGCTGGTGTCAGCTTCTACAGACCCAACCACGCTCCTGCCTCCTTCCCAGGGTTATTCCTCAGAAGAGCCTCCAAACAACATCTATTTTTTGTACATCAGCAAACCAGGACATCAACAAGCCACTGCTCCTCATTATTGTAGCTCATGCAAACAGAAACAAACAAACAACAACTTTCCCAATTAGTTTGTTATGTCTTCCGAACAGCCTGAAATTAACAAAACAAAACAAGATATACTTCGCTAGGAAAAAGCTTTAAAAAGATAGGACAAGGGGGAATGGTTTTGAACTGAGACAGGGGAGGTTTAGGTTGGATATGAGGAGGCAGTTTTTCCCCCAGAGGGTGGTGACGCACTGAACAGGTTGCCCAAGGAGGCTGTGGATGCCCCATCCCTGCAGGCATTCAAGGCCAGGCTGGATGTGGCTCTGGGCAGCCTGGGCTGCTGGTTGGCGACCCTGCACATAGCAGGGGGTTGGAACTCAATGAGCACTGTGGCCCTTTGCAACCCAGGCCATTCTAGGATTCTATGAAAACAACAAACAACAAAGCCACCAAAACCAAACTATCACAAGGTACCCATTTCTTCTATAGAGAAAAAAATGACAAAGACTCACAAGTGTGTTCATCTTTCCTTGATAACACTTCATACGTAGTGTTCCTTGTTTCACGTTTCCTTACATTTCTTGCTGAGTCTTCTGCACTTTGCACCTTATCTGTATCCACCGAGTCGCTCTCTTCATTTTCATTCTCACCAATCTTTTTTTTGCGCTCTTTCCTAATGATTTAGAATTTAAGAAAAAAGTAATAAACACATAAAGCTGTTATCCTTTAACAAAAACTTACATAGACTCAAAGTCTTCTCCTCATCCCAGCAAAAGCCCAACAGCACAGTGCAGCTCTACTCATATTGGCACAGTTCAAGCCACTGAATCAGTGATGCTCTTCACTTGTGTTGACCCTATGGATCTCAACCGAAACAAACCAAAGCAGTGTAATGAAGAAGAGTAAGAGGTTGGGGCCCTGGGCAGCCTGGGCTGGTATTAAATGTAGAGGTTGGTGGCCCTGCCTGTGGCAGTGGGTTGGAGCTTCACAACCCTTGAGGTCCCTTCCAACCTGGGCCATTCTGTGATTCAGTGAAGAGGCTATCCTTGCAACAAAGTGACCAGAATTTGCCTGGATCATAGTCTCCATACACACATCTACAATCCTCTATCTTTCACTAGTGTAATATCCTTAAAAATCAACTAATACTTGGGAGAGTATTACAATTAACCAATTTCCAAAGAAATTACCTTCTTAATTCCTTGAGGAACTCCTCAACGTATTCCTTCCACCTTTCAGAAAACCCAGATGTAAATCTTTTTGTGAACTGATATGAAAATCCTGTGTGAAACAGAAGTGGCATTAACAATAGCTAAGCAATAATTTTAATCAGGAAATGTAGAAATGCCATTCAGTATGATCTGTTGGTAAGCACCTCAGAAACTCACTAACATCTTAGACCTCAGAAAGACAGATTTTCCCAGTTGGAAAGAACTGTATACACCATGGTATACCATGAACCAGGGCCACAGGATGCTGACATCCACACGTGAAGATGGCATTCCAGTTCTTGGGAGCCAGTCCAGCGCTGATGGACTGGGCAAGGCTCCCAGCTCCATTCAGAGCTGCCAGAAGTGCTGATACCCCCTGAGCCCAGGCTGCAGAATAACACAGAACATTCACTTTGGCAGTATGTGCAAGTTAGCAGAAAGCAGCCATAATTCTAAAGCCCTTCTCAGTCTGTAATGTTAGATTAAGAATGATCTTCTTACCTTCTTTTCTCATTGAAACAGAATCTATACGTCCCTGTAGCAAGTAGATATTGCCAGATGATGTTTTAACTTGGTTGCGTGCCACACGTTCTACAACTGCATTACTATGCCATAACATATCCTTCATATCTCTAAAAAAAGATAAATCATATTAACAACACAAAAAAAAAAACCCACAATTTTCATAAAAGGAGGAATTTAAAACAAGAAATTGTTATCCCATATCATTGTAACAGTGTTACCCATGTGGTGAGTCAGACAGACACTGGTAGGATGTGCTAGGCTTTCCTTTCTTTTCTTGGAAGATTTTCTGGACCTCTCATTTAATGTTTGGACAGGGAACAAAATGAGCTTGCCACTACTGCAAGTGTTCATCACTGAACATGTCAGGCATTAGGCTGCAAAAACAAAGTAGACTAAAGGACTCCATTCAGCTTGATGTTGCAGTGATACCCTCATGGATGTTACAGAGGTGCTATTATACAAGCCCAGTTTATGTTCTCCCTGGGAATATTTTGTTTATTACCTTCCTATTTAAAAGACAGTAACTGAAGAAGGAGCTCCAGTCCATGCAAAAATTAGAGATTAACAAGTGTGTAGGGGACCTCTCAATGAGAAATAAATGTGAGTATTAATGTAAAAAGGATCCACGTGGAATTTTTTTAAGTGTTCTTCTGTAGCAGTAGGCAACAGACCGAGCTACAGAGCAGCACTAAGGGCAAACAGCCCCAATGTTGAATGCCTAACTTGCCACAAACAAGAGAACTCTCTTCAGACTTTCAGGCAGCAGAACTGCACGGAACTGATTCTAGCAGCTACCAACGTATTGCAACACCACATCTCAAAGGATGGTACCACCTTTAGGGCTGAGATGTTGAAAACCCTCCAACGTGTTTTACATTGCATTTAAATCAGAATTTTTTTCTTACTTTCGTTTTCCTTCAACGCATATTGCAGTGTTACCGTTCATCACTTTAATGTGCCAGCTGGAAAGGCAGATTCTTTTCTGTAAGGAAAAAAAAGAATCAGTTCTGCTATTGTTCTTATATCAGACTAAGCTATATAACATTGCCGATGTGTTGGCAAAGTAGAAATTAACTCCTGTATACCTTGAGAATCTATTTAGGCATCATCTTCCCGACCAAAAAAACCTGAAAACAGCCATTGAGTGCATAAATGTAGAATCACAAGCAAGTTGGATCCCAATGCAGAATATATGAATTCGAATCAAACCCTGTGAATAACTTAGCATTGACTTTTAGAAGACAAAGTCATTGGCCAGGACTCCTAGCAAACCCAGAAAGCCCTCCTCAGAAAGTACCACCAGCATGCCATGCCTCTTACACTATCATCGGTCCTCGAAGTACTGCTCACAAAAACAAGTTATTGTGAACAAATATAATTATTAGCTACGTTATTGCTAACATTTAGGAGGACATTAAAATGACTGCATCCAATTCTAAAAACTGCTGACACATTCACACTGCACAACTTCCATATTGTAAGAGATCATTTTGGGCTGAAATGTCTCAGGGTACCACAAAAGCACAGCTCTTGGGTCAGCATGCTTCCTCTGGGCCCTAGGCTCACTCCTGAGGGGTTCAGCATGCTTCATAATACACTGCTTTCCTCAAGACCTAATCAGCAAGTTCTAAGTACTACCAAGTGCTTATTGAAGTGAAAATTATATCTGCAAACTAAACTTCTAGGAAGAGATTTTTGCCTTCCATTAGTTTGGATATTCTGGCAGTAAACACAAGATTTCCACCTCACTGTCAAATACAGACATTCAGTTATCCCGAGGATCACCTAGTCTCCAGCTAGGAATTATCTCCCCTCCTCAACTTTGTCTATACATCCAAGAGCTGAATGGGACATCACACCAGAGTGTAGCAATGAACATAATTAAGTGATTTCACAGAAAATTCCTTCAAGCTGAGAGCTCTTTGAGCCCAGGCTGCAGCTTGTGAATATTAAAGGCAAAAGCCTTCTTTTATACAAACCAACCAAACCTTTGTCTGAGAAAAAAAAAATGAAGTCTTTTGAGGGGAAAATATTTACCAATACAGTCTGAGGAGGTTTTACTCTGCTCAGCTCCACCATGCCGCTCTCACTCCCCCTCCTCAAAAAAACAGGGGGAAAACACATGGTGAAAGAACACTCACGGGCTGAGCTAAAGAACAGCTTAATTAAAAAAAAGAAGAAAAAAACCCACAAAGGCTGTACAGAAGCAACAGGAGAAAATTACCCTCTACTGCCCATCAGTGAGCAGTGCTGGGCTGCATCTTGGGGATCAGAGCCTCAATTGATGCAGCAGTTGCTGTGGGAGGACACTGTCATAATGAGAGCTCCCCTCCTCCTTCCCCATCTCCTACTGCTGCATGTGATGTCCCATGGTTTGAGATATCATTTTGGGTGGTGTAGGTCAGTACCCCAGCAGTGTCCCCTCCCCACCTGGCTCTGGGGCAGCCTTGCTGCTGTGCCAGCACTGCCCAGTGAGAGACAGAACAGTGCTGCACATAACTGCTGCTCCAGCTACAAGTGCAGAGCACGGCCCTGTCTGGGCTGCTGTGTGGAAGGTGAACTCCATCCCAGAGTCACACTCAGTACACCCAGCAGCTTCTTCTGTATGCTCATTACTTTTGACAAAAAAACAAAATCATGACCACAAGCTACAAGCAGCCCACGTGAAGTTTTACCCTACTGATATAACCAAAGCAGTAAGTTCTCCCACCTCTTTGTCAGCAGTCACAGCGATCTGATCTGCCCGAGGTTTATCCAAAGGGCCATTACAGTTTTCTTTCTGCTTCTGCTTCCTTGGCATGCAGGCTTCAGGAGTAGAGAGCACAACATTACAGAAGTGCTGTGAGGGTTTTTGAGTTGCAGTCTCCAATATCTTTTCTGCTCTGTGCTCAGCTCGCCGATTGCTTGGTTGCAACCGCCCTTTCTCCTGTTGACGTTCAGTACGTTTTGCTTCTCTATTTCCACATCTTCCTTCTAACTGATCCCCAGGGTCAGGAGGGGTGGAATGGAAACCCACAGTACTAGTTACTGTATTTAGAGACATTTCATCATCAGCATCCATTGATTCCACAAGGAAATTATCCTCACTGTCCTTATCAGTGGCCACATGCTCTGTCTGAGCATTCGGGAGCAGCTCACCAAAAGCAGATTTGACTACGGGTTTTTCTGCAGCTGGGGGAGGAGGAATGTTCTGCTTGTTCGGGCTTGCAAATGTTGGATCTGCCCATTAAAAAAGCAAAAAGGCAATTAGCAATGTTAACACGAGCATGTTCTTATGGCTAGCACTACTATTCTGAATGCACTAATTCAACTGCCAATCCTTACAACATGCATTCCTTTGAATTTCTTTGTACTACATTTCCATCACTACCAGATCAAAAATTAAGCACCCCACTTTCCCCCAAAAGCAAGCTAATGCACGTATCTATTAGCACACTTTTCATACTTCCTATTTTAGATTCTTCCTATAGAGAAAAGGTTCTGTTATCCATAAAAAACAGAATCTTACATACATCCTTCTTTCCAAACTTCAACACCTTGATTTCTATCCATGCTACTGCTATGCTGGGAGCTACAAACACTGAATTGAGTTTTCCCCTAATTTAAGTGCTATTTTAAAGCTGAACAACGCTGTCTTTGGCATGCATCATTTTCTTGATTTGCAGTCTACGAAGACTTACACAATACACGTATATGCAGAGTTGCAGTCAAGAAACAATACAGAATAGAAGTGAATATAGGGGAATTCTAAGCTTTAAAATAACAGAGGGTATTACTGAGAAACACAGCTTGTTATCAGCAAACCTGCTGAGGGTGCACTCGATCCCACTGTCTGCCATTGATGAAGATGCTGAAGAACACCGATCCCAAGGCAGACGAACCCCTGGGGGACACTGCTTGTGACCGCCTCCACACAGACATGGTGCCACTGACCACAACCTTATGACTGCAGCCTTCCAACCAACTCCTTATCCACTAAATAGTCTACCCTTCAAATCCATATCACTCCAATTCAGAGATAAGGATGTGCTGTGGAACCCCGTCAAGGACCTCGCACAAGTCCAGGCTGACAACATCAGTTGCCCTTCCTCTGTCTCTTGATGCCATCACTCCATGACAGAAGCCACCAATGGCTCAGGCATGCGCTGCCCTTGGCGAAGCCATGCTGGCTGTCTGGGATCACCTCCTCACCCCTCATGTGCCTGAATATCTTTTTCATAAGGATCTGCTCTGTGACCTTCCCAGGAACAGCTGTGAGGCTCACCAGCTTGCAGCTCCCTCAGTCTTCGTTCTACTTTTCTCATCAGGGAACCAAGCCTTTTCTTTTTAGGTATTAAAAGCTACTGAGTGGGGAAAAGACTTTGCAAATAAAAAGTTATAGATATTTCCACCAAATTCCCACTCCAGCGCCAAACTGTCACACCTGGTTTATAAAGAGTTCTTAACCACAACACCAGAGTCTGAATGAACACCGTACGTACACACATGGAAAAAAAAAAAACAAAAAACAACAGCCAAACGGTGTCTAACTTCAATGCCAAAAGGCAGCATCCAAACCTACAGCCTGCAAGTCTAACGCCATCTCCAGGGCTGAAAAGGCAGACTTGCAGGTTTCTCGTGCCTCTTTCCTCTGCGCACAGACTACAAAGGCAAATAATACCCTGCAGACTTCTGCCAATAGCACACAAGAAATTATAAGCAAGAACAGAGTCCTGAAGACCTGCAAGCTTTTGCAGTGTTTCTAAGAGCAATACCAAGTACCTTTTTGCTGCTGCTTCTGCTGCAATTTCTGCTTTACGCGCAAGAAGAACTTCTGAGGAGATTCCAATACAATGGGGTCTACGTTTAACATTTTCAGAGCCTGGTTCTGAGGAATCCGAGCGCAGGGTAATTCTGGAAACAACAGTTCAAACAATCATTTGAAACTGGGGAAGAAAAACATCGGAGGGGAGGAGAAGCAAAATACACATTTCATAGGATCTGAATGCAAACGGGATCTATTTTGTAGTATTAAAGTTTAACCAGTAGTACCCCACAGAGGACCAAAGGACTCTGAAATCATTACTGATACGAGATGGGATGATGCAGGATGGAAATACACATCTTGGAAAACTGGTGTTAGAAAGGAAAGAAAGGTTTCAGAATTTTCTCTTTTTGTAAAAAATAAGAGGTTTCTTGTTTTTATCATGGTCAACAGAGGCAGTGAAAGTAATGGGGGCTTTAAGTTACAGCAAGGAGATTTAGGAAGGCTTTTTAATAGCTTAACATGAAGCCTGGGCACTACTACGTCTATAGCAACACTCAATAACTCCTCAGCATAAGCAATCAGCTATCCATGCTACAGGCTAGGTACAACTGAGTGCCTAGCCTAGTTTTCAGTAGTGATGTCTTAAAAGGAGACAAATCAGGTAGGCTGTAACCCCAATCAGTTAAATAACTGGATAAATGGCCAACATGTGAGATTTAGAATGATAGAATAGTTTGAGCTGGAAGAGACCTTTAAAAGTCATCATTTATAGGTACTACACTTCAAGCACGTGTACAAACAGTGATGAAGCACAAACCCTCCGATAAACCAGTCAGTATTTCATTGGCTCTTCCACTCAGAGCGGTCTGAACACGAGGATAACAGGACTCTGCCATGGGACAGCTTCCCCTGCCAACCATCATTACTGCCTGCACAGACAGCGGCTCTGCCCCAGCAGGCGGGAGGAAGCCATTCCTAATGCTGCAGCACCTTTTTGGGCACAGTGCTTGGATGGGGCTCTGAGCGCCTGAAGGATCTGTGTGTGGGTGTCCCTGTTCATTGAGTGTGGGATGATGGGGCTGTTAAGGGTCCCTTCCAACTCAAACCAGTTCTGTGATTCTGCAAACTTGGCACTGCAGCAACCGCTTGGAGATGGATGCTACGTTGCAGAGGCAGCAGAGCAGGGCACCCAGCAGGATGCCTCTGAAGTATTTTGAATCCCCGTAAGTTCTCCCACCAACCCTCCTCCTTTCTCAGCTGTCAGGAACAGCAGAAGGCGTTATTTTGTTTGTTTATCTTACAGCGCCACCATCCAGACTCAACAGATTGACAGGGGTCAGACCCATCCGCAAACAGACCAGGGGAAATAAACTCAAGCAAACCGATCGCAGATCCACAGCACGGTGGGGTCGGGCGGGGCCTTACAGACCATCGAGTTCCACCGCTACATGGGCCGCCGCCCCCCGCCTCAGGCTGCCCACGGCCTCGGGCACCGCCAGAGGAGCACCCACAGCTCCGGCCAGCAGTGCCTCTGCGTCGCCGCCCCGGGGTAAGGAACGCGCCCCTCACCTCGCGCCCGAACACCCCTTTCAGCTTCAAGCCCCCTATCTCCCCAGACGCACCCGGTACCGCTCCCCGTTCCCTCTGCAGCCCCGTCCGGCGGACACCGACCCGCGCAGGCCGCGGCTACGAACCTCTCCTCGGCGGCTCCGCGGCCCTGCGCTGCCCCCCGCCCGCAAAGCGCGGCCCGGGCCCGCCGGGCGTCAGGATGCGGTCGCTGCCGCCGCCGGCTCTGGTCTTCATCTTCATCCTCAGGAAGGCCGCGGCCGGGGATTGCTGGGCGGGCGGCTCGCGCGCGCGGCGCTTCGGCGGCGGCGGTCCGGGCCCGGGGCGGATCTCGCTGATCTCCAGCGGCTCCCGCGCGCCCGCGCCGCCCTCCAGCAGCGTGGACTGCAGCACGGAGCCCGGCGCCGGCCGGGCGGGCGGGCAGAGCGCGGCGTTACCCCGACAGCGCAGGTCCTTCAGCGGGGTGAGCGTGCCCGCGGGGACGGAGCTGAGGAACACCGCCTGGAACGGCATCTCCCCGCGGCGGGGCGTGGCGGTCATCGCGGCGTGGGGCTGCGGGCTGTCCCGCTGCGGGCTGTCCCCTCGCGCCCCGGTTCCCGGTCCCGCTTGTGGTGGCGGCCCGGCCCCGCCCCACCCCGCCCCGTGTCCCTCACGGAGCGCGCGCAGCGCCCAGGAGAGGATTTGAGTTGGAAGCGCCTCGCGCTGATTGGCAGCGGGGCTACGTGACGTCAGAGGACGCGGGACGGAAATGAAGGTGCGGAGAGGAAGTGAAGTAGCAGAGCGCCGCTTCCGGGCGGGTAGTGGCTCCGCCATGCGGCTGCTGAGCGCTGGTGGCTCGGCCTCAGTCCGCGGTGCTCTGTGGCTGCTCGGGGGGCAGTGCCCACTCCAGAGGATCTCTGTGAGCGTTGCTGTGGCTGCGCTGGCTCCTAGTGTGCCGCTTTGGAGCAGCGGTGTGCGGAGCGGAGCTGATGCCACTGGGTGATGGGGATGGTGAGAGAGCTTTGTGGTTCCTGAAGTTCTCACCGGGTGAGACACCTGTGGGGTTTTTCCTTAAGCCAAGGAGACCCGTTTCCCTCCGGTTACCTGCAGCAGCCTTTGCACTTCTTCCTTCTGGGAAAGCGCAGTAGGATCTGCAGGGAGTTCGGTGAGCGTCGGCCCTCCTTTCTAGCAGAAGGGGGCTGTGAGCTCTGAGGGTAGTTGAGGAAGCTGTAGGTGCTCACGTGTGGTAAATTAACCTCATTAACACTACAAAGCGAGGCCCCTGTTTTACCTGCTGGACTCCAGGAAAGCTTCCTATGCAGTATGTCTTATTTGCTGTTGCTTTGTTCCCTAAAGAAGAGGAGAGATTGATTGTGTAGGGAAGAAAAAGTAATCCTGGCTACCTATGAAGAACTTAAGCTAATAAGAAATAGGAGGACTGTTAATTGATCATCTTTGGGCATTTACAGATGCTGCATACAGGTGGAGCAGCAGCTGTGTAAGGAGGAGAGCTGACTGTTGCAGGCCCAGTATTACGCTTGGAGGTTAAAAAGTACAGGCTTTTTAGCTCAAGGCCATACCTGGAGGGTGGCAGCTGGGTCTGAGCCTTGTCAGGTCATAAAAATTAACACTAGTAATGGTTTGCATGTTCAGGTATCCAAGGCCAGGAATGAGGGTAAAACATCGGATGCTTTTGCACACCTTGGGCAGTGATTATTTTGGTTGTCTGAAATAGCAGCTTCTGCTCTGGTTTGATGCCAGCAAAGCCTGAAGGAGCAAGGAGTCATCCTGCCAATCACACCCCGTGTGTGCAAGGTCCCATCATTACTGTGTTTAGAGTACTGCACAGATCTGGGGGACTGTTTAGAATGCCAAAACAGCATGGAAACAGCACAGAAAAATGCCACTAAAATAAGTTAGATTTCAGCACTGCTTCAGTAAGTCCTGCAGGGTTGGACTCCCCTCAGCTGAGGGCCACGCTCACCTGCTTCACATGACCAGTCAGATGGAACAACGCTCTGCATATGCTTCTTTCTCCAGTGGCGAGGAAGGTCTTGGATGTCCTCGTGCTGAACCTCACCTACCAGTTGGTCTGTAGCCCACCTTGCATTCTAGTGTTGCCAGTTAGTAAGCACGTGCCAAGGTATCTGAGTAGTCCCACTGATTTCTTGTGACTGTAAAGCTGAACAGATGCATTTCCTGGTATGGGATATTAATGTGGGCTGGTGTTGAAGGTGTGTAAATGAACCCTGTGCAAACTTGCATCAAAATGCAGGGGTCTTTTTATGTGGGAGGAGATCCTTATCTTTAGGAAATTGAGTATGCAATGCTGCAGAGATTTCTTCCAGTAGAAGGCACATGCAGGCATTGTAAGCAAGGCCAAAAGCTTTGAGAGGCCAATGAGCAAAGGGAGAGGAATAGAGCACTTTC
>PPHD01022288.1:0-12910 GCA_002909625.1 Bambusicola thoracicus | reverse complement strand
GATCTGACTGAGCACAGCTACCTTTTAGACTGGCGCTTCTGTACGCATCATGCTTTTCCTAGCCATATTTGTCTGCTGTCCTCTTGTTACATTGGTGAGGAGAAAGGCATAAGCATCTCACCCTTTGTGAGCACTTCACAGAACAAGGCAGTAGGGTTTTTGCATATCTCACTTGCTCTCTGCCTGCAGTTACAAAACACATAGAGCAGCAAGGGAGGAAAACTTCTTCTGTGCATGCACTTGCTGGCATGAAGAAAGTCAAGCAATGGTTTCCAGCAGTAAAAAGATCAAGAAAAGAAACCTACACAAATAAAACCTAAATTCTTTTAAAAATCAGCCTTTCAAGCTTTACACCCTCTCTGTTTGTTAGGTCCCTGACGAGCCCACCCAACAGCTTTTGGCTTTTATGTACTGTTCCTGTCCTAGGAAAAGGAAATTGGAGGTGACACTTAACAGCTCATCAGATAGCTGTGTGAATTTCTCTTAAATTGACACACTGCCCACTCCAGCGTCAGGATGTCACCTCTATGATGCTATCAGCATCTGCATCTGATCTTTTTGAAGTCTTCATAAATTTCTTCACTGAAATTCTCTGCTAAATGGATTAGTTCTCTCAAGAACAAGAGACCAAAGGGAGGGGGAAGAGATTGCCTCCCCAAATTGCTATCAAAAACAACAGGAAATGATTCGCTTCTGACAACTGTGACAGTTCAATATACAGGTTGATATTTTATGGCAGCTGCTATTCTTCCTCAATGAACACTTTGCCGCTTGCACCTTCTTTTTCTTTTCTTTCTGTGGTTGGGCAAACCAGCAAACAAGGGCAGTAAGCCCTAAAGTATGAATATCTGATCTGTGTGAACAGCACCGGTAGCACATGTTTATCTACTGCACTGTGTTGGCATTTTTTGATTCAAGAGTTTCAGGGATGCAAACCCACAAGCCTGGGGAACCCTGACCAGCAGGCAGGCAGACAAATCCAGCTCTGAGAGTGGGGTGGTGGCATGAGCACCCAGGTGGGGGAGTGCCCCCAGAATACTGCAAATGAAGTCCTGTGTGTTGCTCCCCATAGATCTCTAGTTGTCCAGAGCCTATCCTCAAGCCTGTGCAGCTTTCACAATGGGGATGCAATCACTTTTCCTTCCATGTAACCTTTTGAGGATCCTATGTCCCACCTTCTTTCTCTTCTGAAACCCCAAACTAAGCTGCTCCTGATATCCTTCAGTGACAAGTGGTGTCCCTCAAGGGTCAGTACTGGGAATGGTGCTGCTTAATCTTCATCAATGCAATTGACAGTGGGATCAAGTGCACCTTCAGCAGGTTTGTGGATGACACTGAGATGTGTGGTGCAGCTGACACACCCGAGGGATGAGATGCCATTCAGAGAGACCTAGACAGACTCTAGTAGTGGGCCCAGGTGAACCTCATGAAGTTTAACAAAGCCAAGTACAGTGTCTTGCACCTGGGTCAAGACATGCCCTACTATCAGTACAAGCTGGGGGATTAAAGGATGGAACAAAGCCTTATCAGAAAGAACCTGGGTACTGGTGGATGAGAAGCTGGGCATGAGCCATCAATGTACCCTTGCAGCCCAGAAAGCCAACTTTATCCTGGGCTGCATCAAAAGAAGCATGTCCAGCAAATCAAGGGAGGTCCTCCTGGCCCTCTGCTCTGTGCTGGTGAGGCCTCACATGGAGTACTGTATGAGTCATCAGCACAGGAGAGACACAGACCTGGAGTACATCCAGAAGAGAGCCATAAAGATGATCCAAGGGATCATTTCCACCCCTATGAGGACAGGCTAAGAGCTGGGACTGTTCAGCCTGGAGAAGGCAGAGAGGAGACCTGAGAGGAGGCTTTCAGTATCTAAAGCAGGACTGTAAGAAAGAAGGGAATTGACTCTTCAGCAGCATCTGCGGTGACAGGCAAGGGGAAACAGTTTTCAACTAAAAGAAGGGAGATTTAGATTGGGTATAAGGAAGAATTTTGTATAATAAGGGTAGTGAGGCACTGGAACAGGTGCCTACAGAGGTGGTGGATGCCCCGTCCCTGGAGACAATCAGGATCAGGCTGGATGGGGCTCAGAGCAACCTGAACTAGCTGTGTCTTTGTTCACTGCAGGTGGGTTGGACTGGATGACTTGTTTTAAAGGTCCTTTCCAACTCAAACAATTTAATGATTCCATGATCTGCAAAGGAGCCCCTGTGTGGTCAGCTGCAAGGGCTTCCCCAACACCTCCATCACCCAAACTGTCTCAGAGGAAGAAGAGATGTCTGCAGATGGCAAGAATACTCTTTTGCAACCTCAAGAATTTGTCTTCAGTAATTAAAGTAATATTCTAATTCACAGAACTTACATCAACCCTCAGTCACACTGGCTGATGCAAATTTCCTCTCGCACAGTGCCCTCCCTGCTCGATAGATTTCAATGCCTATGAATAGCTCATGTATTCCATGGTAGCAGCCACAGGAGAATAAATTAATTTAAACACTAGCTCAGGCTACAGAGAAAGAAATGCAGCCAAGGAGGCAGCAATCCAGACCACAGAGTTTTGTCTTCCAGTATTGCACGCTCAACCCTGAGTTCATCCCACCATCCCACACGTACGTCACAAGGCCAGAAGGGATGGCATAGCTTTCAGCTCTCCTTTTGTTCTATCTTAGTACAGTATTTTCACTGCTGGAACATTGCTCTAGCATAATTCTGCCATATAAAAATACATACCCTGCTATTTTAAGTTCTCATCTAGGGAAGAGTGTGTGAAAATATTCACTATTGCTCCACAGTCACAATTTTTAAATCAGTATTTCATTACAGGGCACCTTTAGAGATCATTTCACATTTCCCAATCTTGCTGACTTGCTGAGTTTTCTAGTGTGAAATCTGATGAATCAATACTACATTATTATTACTAGCACTTATGAAAACATAATGAGAGTGCTAAATATTATTCCAACGCTTTAAAAATCTCATATCAGTTTCAATCATCAGACAGCTCAGGAGAAGGGAGGTGGTGACTTATAGGGAGAGAAGAAAAAACAGCAAATTTCTCAGAGTAGCTTGGAACGACTCACAGGAGAAAAGAGTGGGTATTGCAGGGCTCACAAATGGCAATCAACAGGCAGCCTGAAGAGTGAGGTCTTCTGTGCAGCCATAAGGATATCTGCATCACCTGTGGGAGTGTGTGTGTGAGGCTGTGAAGCACAGGGTGAAGACTGGATAATGATGTGCTGAAAATGGTGCAAAGCTTGTTGGACAGATCTTGTACACAGACTGCAGCAGTAAGCAGCAAGGATGGGCAGCGCAGAGCTTGGAACTGCTGGTGTGACAAGAGGACTAAAAGCATACAAAGGCGTGCTGATGATACAGTGTGCCTTTCCAGGTGCATCTGGCCAGACTGCAGAAGCTGAACTTCCAAAGAATCTCAAAAATATTACTGAAAGGTTTTACAAGGACCACAGAACTATTTCTTCAGCTATTTGTCCCTTTTGAATGTTTGGATACCTGTACCAATGCTGTCATTTAATACTGATTATAGTTTCACTGCAGTCAATACATTGGTGGTGGAATGTGTTCTGGATATTATCATCTCTGACTTGCACACAGGAAGCACTGTAAGCCACAATAAATCACTGCCTGTGAGTTTAATTTCCCCCACTGTTTTCACATGCCTGCAGATGAGTGGGATGGTGGCCTCCTTTCCACATTGCTGGAAAGGAGATGGTAATCCTTCTTCCTAGGGCTGAATGTAAACTGACACGGCATGAAAAGCCTCCCCTCCAGCATGAAGCATCCTTCACTGCATTAAAAGAGGCTGGTCCTAAACAAGCAGAGCTGACCTTTCCATGCTCTTAAAGCCTCATGTCCTTAAGAAACATGACCCTCCTTTTCACTTGATCCTTTTTTTCCCCTTCCTTTTTGTAGTTTCTTCCTCCCTGATTAACTTCTTGCAGTGTTGAACAAAGCCAGCTTCTTGGGCATGCACTTCAATAGCAGTTGTGTCTCAGGTGGGGTTGGTGGTGGACACCACCATCTGCTCCAGATGTGACTTCTGTGGTACCAGGTACAGGAGCTGTACACAAAGGTTCAGTTTCCTATAGAAATAGTTCCAGAGCAACTGCTGAATTAGGAGTTGTGGATTTTCTCTTTCCCAAAGATGATGGTTAATGTAGAATTATTTTTGTTTTTCCCAACTAGTTTTGGAGACAAAACGTCTAGGAAGTTTTGGGTTCTGAGTCTCCCTAATTCTTCACAAACATGCTGTCAGGCTTAAAAATTAATTCCAGACAGCAGCAAACTGAGGCAGGGCCGCACATGGCCCTATCTGATATCACAGATGATACAGAGAGGAAGGAGAGAAGCTCCCTAATCACTGAGACCAGACTGCTGCTGCGGATTGGAGTCACCTTACAGACAGCCTGCTGCAGGATGGAAATGCTCTCCAGAAGTAGTGTGTAAATGTTACGAGCACAGAACAGGACGATAACCTGTCAACCATTTATGAAAATCAATGTCATTTCTGCACCAGAATTCAGGGATATAGAATCAGAGACCTCAAAGTCAGACTGGGGTTTTTGGGGAGCACCCAGAAGCCCTACACAGCGGGCCACAGCAATCAGTAAGAGTCAATCTCACCACAACAGCACTGCTCTGCTAATGAGGCAGCAAGGCTAAGCTTCACATGCCTGCACACTGAAAGTAGGGATTGTTGTGTACGTTTGGTTATTGGCAGCTCTGAAGCGATATGTTGACTTATCTCTACAGTACGGATGTATTCTAAATTACTACCCAACTTGAAGCAGTTTCCCTAGAATTGAAGGATGCTCTGGCTTATGAACAATGCTTTGAGCTATTCCCTGCTTGCTGCAGTCTGAAAGTGCCTACTCTTTGAAGTGCTGGGTACTGCTGTAATACTTTTATATGGGAAAAAAATTGTAGGGTTGGCTTGTTTGTTTTAGGAAAGTTCAAATTTCTGGTCTGTCAGCCTTGAAAGAGTCCCCTTAATAAACTCAAGACATCATTACCCACAGAAGTTTTTGCACAGGATGGATAGAAGAAAAGAAAATATTTCCAGGGTTCCTCCAGAGCTGCTATTTCTATGGTCTGTAATTGTTATTTTAATAGGCATCCTACCAGGACATTCTCTTTTAAAACAGACCTTCTCTTTCCCCTAACAAATAGTCTCCTGTCAGACACTAATGCTGGCACTTTTGAGAACTGAAATGGTGGCTGCTATTAATGACTAGACACTTCTGACTGTATCCCAGCGCTTTGTTCCTCATAGGATCTTTTCCCAAGCTGTAAAATGTGGTGCCAGATTTAGCTTCTGAAGCAAGAAGAATAACACTAATAGACACTAAATGGGTGTGAGGTGTCACATATACCAGCATTACAGCAGGAGTGTTATGTCTCAATTAGCAGCTGGTTTGAAAATCAGTGGAAACAGACAGCATTTTTTGTGCTTTCTGTTGTAGCTCTTGAGCTGTGCAGACACTGAAAGAAGAGTTTATGTTTACTGGTGAGGGCAGAAACCTGGCACTGTAGCACAGCCATGTCCCTGAGCTGCCCGCTCCCTGCTTCTGCGCACCTCTGTTTACCTTACTCATGTAGCTGAATGTAGTATTTAGCTATCTCACAGACAGGAAGCTATTCCTGGGTCTAGACAGGAAAATCCAGTGCAATTCTCTGGATGACAGATGTTAGGTATGTGCAGAGCACAACTGCTGCGGGGTATGGCTAAAATTAACTGACAGTCCAGCTTCTGCTGGTCCTGCCTTCTGTTATGCACATGCAGAGTATGTGCACCCTGACACTACAGAAATCAGCTGGATTTTTACCACTGATTTCCAGGAAGACAGAATTGTATTTGCTCTGTTGCGATCACTTTCCAAAGAATATGACAACTTCATTCTCCTTCTGCCCGACACAGTAACAGGGAAAACAGAAGGCAGCAGTTCATCAGTTCATGCTCCTGCTGTAAGCTGGCGAAGACCTTCAGAAGGGGGAATGCTCTGATCCCTGTGGTACTGCTCCTTTAAAGCTCCTGGAACGTATTTGCACACAGTTTACACAGGCAAACCCATACATAAAAAAATGACATAACCGAAATGCTCTGATGTCATTTTCATATTGGTAAAAGACTTCATGTCAGTAAAGTCATCAGGTAGTAAGAAAAGAAGCACTTCATATGAGACCAGTAGTTAAATATAATTCCCCTGAGTTCAAAGATATTTGTTATTTTTCTCTTTATTCGGTTACTTTTCATGGCAGCCATGCTTCAAAGACTTGCCTTGGCCATGGAGCACTTCTACTAAGTTCCAGTTATATCAGATAGGGAACTAACAGCCACTCTATATAATACATTTCACAGTTTCTACAACTTCCTTTTTATTCTCTCAAGTGTTAAGTAAGTCACAGACTAAAATGTGTTTCCTTTGAGAAACATACGCATGTCACTGGTAAAACTGATTAATGGCTCCCTAACATCTGAAATGTTCACTTAAATAATTCCAGAACAAAAACTGAATAACTGAAGCTAATAGTAAACAAAGCTAATCCCCCAAAATGCATTTAATTATGCCATATAATTAAATTAGATCTGCTTGTGCTTGCTTATTTGACCCTTGTCTGAGATACCAAGGATGCATTCCTCAGAATGTAAAGCAGTGAAACAAATACAAGGCTGGTATGCATTGCCTATGAACATATACCCTCTTTCATACAGTTTTTAGGGCATTGATGAACCCAGAGATAAGCAGAGTAAGCACTACTGTGCATCTCTCACATGTGACATCCTATCAGCATGGCCCCAGGACCAAGAGAAGAAGTTATATTAATAGAAGTAAGGATCATGGACTAGTGTTCTGAGGTTAAGAGGAGCAGTCACTCCAAGATCTAATAGTCTGGATTTGTCCTCAGTTAACCTCATTCTAATTAAGCTTGTTAGAAATAACTATGCAAATTATTCTTAAGCTCATCCACTTTACAGCTTTGTGTAAAAACTGATACCAACACCAAGCAAAAAAATAGCATATTTTCAGTTTTTCAGTGCTAAACTGAGAATAGAACAGATCTCACAGAAAAAAATAATTCTTTTAACAGAGAAGATTCATCCACAACTCATAAAGCCGAAGAAAAGGTGCCCAGAGCTTTTGCTGCATCCTTTGTGCACTGCCTTTGAACTACTATTTACAAGACCCCTGTAAAAGTATAAGGTATCATAGCATCTGCAGAGATGGCAGCAAAACATGACATTTGTGACTGGTGGATATATGTGGTACCCAAGGCTGGAAGGGAGATGGAAACTCCTCCATACTCACTTTGCACAACTGCTTGCAACCAATTCAAGCAAGTGAATGCAGCATCAGTCTCCCAGTCGAGTGCTAAGCCTGACCAGCCGGGAGCTACGAAACTACCATCCATGGCAGTTTCAGTGCTAGCCAGGACTAGTAAACCCTACAGCATCCCACTGTGGTGCTGCACCCAGTCACAGGCATATCATTGCCCTGAGCAAACTTGTGAGTATGCTGAGCTGGTGCAGAGGCTCTGCCCAGGGAGGTTGGGACCCACAGATTCATCACTAAGCCCTGAGCTACTCAGGAGCTCCACTTCTTCAGCTCCAACTAACACTGAAAGAAGATACCTGGATTTGTGCAGCACTGTAGCTAACGTAAATCTTGCCAGG
Source organism: Bambusicola thoracicus (assembly GCA_002909625.1). NCBI lineage: Eukaryota > Metazoa > Chordata > Aves > Galliformes > Phasianidae > Bambusicola > Bambusicola thoracicus. Next base: position 5,226 of record PPHD01022288.1, on the reverse strand, counting down.
CGTTACTTAGCTCCATGAAGAAGTATCTGCATCTCCTTCATTGCTGCATAGTTAATCTATAGGGCAAGTAATTCAACTCTGCCTGAGATTTGACCATATGGACAAACGAAGCAACTGGCAGGAAGCATCGCTTTCCACATATTTTAGCATGTGACATCTAATTGGTCTTTGCTGATTTATTTATTTATTTATTTTACAGAAATCAATATCACTACGATGTACACCAGACAGTAGCTACATATTTTCAGTTAAGCATCCATCTGGGACCTATGCATAGTTCCAGGTACCATCTTAAAGACCTGCACTTTATCATTGCTTGAAAAAACTAAACTACATTTTAGAGGAAAATAAAATGGTTACATTTCCCCCAATTTTCTTTTTAACTGTCTCTTATGGTATTGTTGTCTCTTTTTACAACCTCGTCGTGTCAGCTTCCACAGCATGAAGAAAGCAAATGAGTTCTGCCAATAAAACATGCCAACTTGTTTGGTGTAGTCCTAAATTTTTCTCAGCTTGGAGAGAAGTTCATCTTCCAACTCATACATAAAAGAAAACTAAAGTATGTCCTCCCCTTAAAGTGAAAAATCACAAATTCATTACTGTCTCACCGGTTTCTTACTGTTGGAGTCTGTCTGCTCAGTCACTGGAATGAAAAATGAAGCCTTAATCTTTTTAGGTGCAGCTACGTTCACAGCACCCTAACAAACACACAGAGGAAACAGAACCCAGTGTCTTTATTAGCTACATAAGGAGTATCATCAAGCACAAAATACTGGTTTTAGAGACTGGAAAACTAGTAGTACTAATACTACTAGTACTAGTAGTACTTCACATTTCTGTATCAACTGTAAGCATCAATACGTTCTTCTTCAAATGAACACTGAGTAACATTATCCACAGAGTTACTTACTGATGTATAAAGACATGCAATGACTTTCCCAAAGGTCACAAAACATGTTAATTGAAGTCAAGGAAAGTGCACTAGAAAATTCTGATCCATTAACCCACCACAAAGTGCGAACAATTAAGAAAGCTTGAAAAGCCATCACTGCATTTGAAGTATTGGATTTGGTTGTTTTCATTTAATTTTTTGAGGCCAAAAATCTTGAAAGATGAAAAATGCTGCAACGAAATGAACACTGGTACAATGCTTTACAAACATATGTTAGGTAATTCCTCACTTTGAATATGAATTCAGATACATCAATTAGATTTAAGTTCTCTTCTGGGTATTTTCAACACACTGAGTTTAGTCATAATTGGATTTTTACCCCTGAAACACTTAATCAAGGCTATATCAAAGCAAAAAATACGTTTCAGAAGAATCCTGTAAAATACAAAGAGAATACGTCTTTTTTTTTTTCCACAGATCTGCCAGCTTTATTAACTTCCCTTAATTTAGAAACTGACTTGTTTTTTTCTTTTATCCAATTAATGCATTAAATCACTTTGAAGTGTTGCTTTTTAAATACACAGTATCTGCAGTTATATAAAGTATGAAACCATCAGCACCATTCATTCTCCCAAACTGATATACACTGTGCTCATTTCAACAAGAGAGATGATTTTAAGGTGAACTGAATATTCTCCCAGTGCTTAAACAAACCTTTCATCAATTTTAGAGTTGCAATACGGAAGTTTTTTTCCTCTGTAGAGCAATGGTTTCTGTCATCAAGTTAGCCTGAAGCAGAGATCTAAATAAAAATGAATGGAGAGCACGTCTATGATGAGCATATTTGAGAAGTGCAACCCTTTCCCTCAGTCTTAAACATCTTTTCCAATAACTTCCAGCACAGCAAAAACTAACATGTGAAATCTAAGTGGAATCTTGTTATACATGAGCTCTCCTCTCCCTGCCCTTGCACTCCCGAAGATGGCTATTTATGGAACTTGCTAGGCATTTGATAGAAGTGGCAGCGTTCTCATGAAAACTGTAGACAAAAATGTGACTAGAATATCCATCACCAAGCCCTAAAAAATGAGATCATTACCTTTGTAAGACAGTCTACAGATTTCATCTATGAGAAGGTGTAATTTTATAACTGATTATAAAAATGTAGTCACTTTGAAAAAAATGCATATTTGCATATATTATTTCATGTCTAATTTTTAAGGATGTTACATGGCAACAGGACTGGCAACATTATCAGCCTCTGTATTCCATGGGCAAAAGACTGAAGGCATTGGAGACTTAGATATGATTACAGACGAGACTGTTATCAAAAAGCAAAGCAAATGAAACCAGCACTTGACTCACTCTCAGTCCAATCTCCAGTGCTGTGTAACTCCACAATGCCAAGCTACAGCTATCCCAGCCCACAGCAGCACTCAGACAAGTAACATTTCCAAGGGAGATAACACAAAGGACTTACATCAGCTGAATCTCAAAAGCTTTCCCACAAACACTCATCTCAGTGACATACTTGAAATCAGTAGAATTCCCAGATTCAGGTGGATGCACATATGTTTGCATAATTTGTATGGAAAGCAAGTGAGTTTTATAGTTATACAGAGGCTACATAAATACATAGTAACTCAGATTCTACTGATATAACTAGATTGGACACATGCACAAACTTCTCAACTTGTCTCAACCAGATGTAGTTGTAAAAGGTCAAAAATGGGATGCCCTGCTAGACCTGTGCGTTGTACGTGATAGGAGCTGCTGCTCCATCTAGGTGGTACAGCTCAGAAAAGCTGTTGTATAGCATTGCCATGGCAACGCAGGATGCAGCTTCCAGGCATGATGCAATCTGATAGTCCAACTGCTCCACGAACTCCTGTTCTGCCTGGAACTAAAAGCCATGCTGAGAAGGATTAGTACTTTCATTTCTTCAACTGCATGGTTGAAGAAATGAAATAGGAAAAGCCGGGACAGCCTTAATACTTCATGAGAGGCTTTAGCCTTAAGTAAAACCTCTAGCTAAGGTTATATGAAAGGTTTCAGCAGGAATATTGGATGTTTCCAAATGAATCTGAAAAAATCACTATCTCTGGTGTTACACAATTTCTGTCACAGGGCATGGGTAACTATTTAAGAAGTAAAAAAAAAAAAAAGGGATAAAAAGATTTAGATGAAAAGCAAAACCTTTTTAGGCTAATAAAGTGTATTTTGAAATCTGACTCTTGGAGAAATGCTTCCTACTTCTGAAAGCTCTTTTGTGCATTCCGTACTTGATATATTTGGAAAATAAACTTGCTTTATGAATGGTTCTCAGCTTGTGTCAGCACTTTCAAAACATAAACACAGAAAGCTTTACATTAACGTAGATTACAGCTAGAAGTGTCTTTCTCAAAGTGTGCCTTTTTCATTAACTACATGAATCTTAATGAGAGCAGGATTACTTAGTCATATAACCATGAGAATGAGCTGAGCCATCCCAGTGATTTCTGTTGTTTCCCACTCTTCTCATTTTTGGATTCCACTGCCCCATTACAGGCTTGGCAATTACACAAAGTTAGCATAGTGTAAAGCACTAGCCACTACATTCCTCCCTTGTAATTTCTAAATTAACTGAGTTAATCTTTGGGGATTGTTGTGATTTCAGATTGTTTAGAAAAGCCTGTCAACAGCAGGAACAATTTCTACTCATTCCTTCAGTTTCTTATTGACCTTTACGCATACTGCTTTCACAATAACATTTTCTTTGCAATTTGAATTTTGGGCTAACACCACCATCAGTTTAATGGAAAAAATAATAATATTCTTCCTTTAGCAATTACACAGCTTCCTACTATGTTAATTCCTTTGTTATTTTCTAAACAAATGCACAACATTTTTCTTCATTATTTTTCTATTTACCACAAACTGTGTCAAAAGTCCTAACACTTTCTTTGATGTTATTTGCTACCTTTTTCATTGCTCTTAATTTTGAATTGATGCTCACTAATGCTAAGTGTACAATCCTTGCATATCTTGTCATTTTTTTCAAGTTTCTTTACTGTGACTGGCCTGAACCAAAATTTATAACTAATTCATTGCTGGGCCATCAATGCGGTGAACATTAACACACAGAAGAATCCCCTTAACATTGATGTTTGCCAGTGTCAGAGATCAGTTGGCACTGGAGGATGTGACCTGCTATTGGAAGAATGACTCCTGCGCAGGGCTGGGTGCAGCCAGTTTGACATCACTGGGGCAGAGGTACAAGACTCTTGGAAGAGTCAAAATGTTGGCCTGCTGAACATTGAACTAAATGGGCTGAAAAGCATGGTATGCGCTCCTCTTGGCTTGCTATGTGTGTGAATAGGATGAAAAATTCTTGATTTCTATTTCTAATGACACACAAATAAACCTTCTAGATGTTTTTAAAAAATGGTATGTTTGGAGAACAGTCTAATTACTTTTTTTTCATACATTACTGCATTGAACTACCAAAAGAAACCCTCATTAAGAGTTTGCTGGTCACTGTGGTCCATCTTATATCCTTCAGTCATAACTTCATAGGTCTTACAACAGAGCTCTTGCAAGAACAAGAATGAGTGTTTCAGGAGGCTAAATATATTTTTCAACCAAATGTGGAATAAATGGATTTTTACTTTGATTGTCTTCAGCGCTGCGGCCATAAAAGCTTGGCAGCAGCTTTTATATATAAACTCCAAATCACTCCCCTCTTTTATGAAAGGCTAGAGCACACCCAGTCTTCCATACGTAGCCATTGCTTGCTTCTTTTGTACCTGATTTTAGTGTGCTCTCTCTTCCATCACTCTCCTCTTGTCACTTCAAAAGCAGCACCTCAAAGCATTTGGGAATGTGGCTCTTTCTAAAGCGTCATCTCAGAGCTGAGAGACACTTGTGAATATAGCTAAAAGTTACCACTTCACTACCAAGTTGTCTCTAATTTCTCTGCAGGCAATGCTGTCTGTAAACCGACATGTGGCTTGAATTCTCCTTGACAGAAGGGTCTAGAGACGGAACAGCCCAGAGCCACAGCAGCTCTTAGTAGCCAAATTTTCCCTATTTTAAAGAACCAGGTGTAACAAAAGCTATGTGTACATGTCATGGTTCTTTATGTTATATAATTTACAGCTGAAAATGCAGTTTCAAGAACAATCAAAGCTTATTTGCAATAGACTTATGTTAGTACAGTGCCTGAACTGTATTTGTTTTCTGCCTGTCTGGATCTTACATGGATGAGCCATATGTTGTTGTAAAACATGCTATTGCAGTCACTCTCTCTCCTTTAAAAAAGAAAAGGAAGGGAGGGAGGGAGGGAGGGAGGGAGG
>PPHD01022287.1:0-12910 GCA_002909625.1 Bambusicola thoracicus | reverse complement strand
ATTTTTTATTCCCCATAGAAAAGTCTAGACTTTGGGATCCCAAACACATCTAAGGTGTGTTCCTTGTTTAAATTTCCAAGAGACCTTCTATCTTTGGGGTCCTAAAAATGACCTATCCAATGTTTTCTTCCCTCCAAAGCTCTGCCAGCCTATTATAGACAGCACTGACTATTCTAGTTTATGAGGGGTTCCTTCAAGGCAGAATGGATCTACAACTCTCAACATGCCTTCAGCTGCACGCCTGGATCAACAGACAAATAAAATCTGTTCTTTATATTTAAAAGAGTGCTAAGCCATCCCAGCTGCATTATGAAATGCTTGATATTTAATGCATGCGTTTTACCTTGTGTGCATGTGGCATTTAAAACCACTTCACAAGGAACCAAATCAAATTTATTACTTTTGGCAGGGCTACATAATTCAGCTTTGAAGTTGAAAAGTACAACAGTAAATATTTTCATTCCAAGCAATGTTGTTTCCTATAAAACTTCTGCATCATGAAACCTCTGAAGTAGAGTACTACCTAATTCAGGAATTTAACATGTATTTGTCCACAAGTTAAAGGGGCAGCTTCTAGCTGGAAGAACCAGCTTCCTTTCAACTAATCTGTATCTCATCTATGGCTGTGTAGAACTATTCAGCTTGCATGTTAAGAGAAGTGTGAATTAGTTTTGAAGGACTTCTCATAACATACCAGTAATCTGAAACTAAATTCTCTCTCATTCCATTAATCTCATCCTGAAAACCAGAGAATCTCCACAACTCCAGGCACTAGGATAACGGAGGTAATTCAGACATATTGTTGCATCTCACAAATGCTAATAAATTCTGTACAGAAGTGCAAAATCAAGTCAACAGCTTGGAAGCACGAGTATGGATTCAGGGTCAAGATTCCAGTTTCTCTTTCCCTCCCTCAACAAGATCATAAAGATATGTAATAGACACCTACTTAGCAGGTGACTAGCTCCGCAGCTCCCTAAGTTTGCAGGCCTCTCCCCATTTGGCCTGGAAGTTCGCGTGGTTCATAACCTTCCATCAAAAAGACAAACAGCTCCTGTGCATGGGAACAAAATAGCTAGAAAGTGGCCAAGCAATTAGAGAGGCCTATCTAGTAAAAATGCTCAGCACACTCACAGAACCCAGATCCTCATAAAATCTACCAGAGGAGAATGGACTACAACAGTAACAGAGTGGTTAAAATTCTGTAGAATCTAGAGGAGAGAGAGGGTGGAATCCAGTTGTACACCTAATGATTCCTAGATAATCACGTGGCTGGACTTTTTGAAGCCTGATCTAGTTTTGAAGCCATGCAGCAGTGCAGATAACATATCTGTACTCAGATCTTGGAAAGGCAAAAGCACCTCTCTATTGCTCACTTAGCCATCTAAATTTCAAAAAGGAGGAATGAACTGCAGGTAACCCAGGTAGCATGTCACCTTCTAACTATGCCTTGCCAGCTTTCTTTTAGTAAGTCTTATTCATCACAGGGAGAAAGGAAACACAGGAGAAGCAAAAAAAGTAGATGGAAGAGGCAGGATGAGACTACAGACTTACTGAATCTAGCACAAGATGGTTAATTATGTTCAGTCACAGTGTTCACAATACTCTGGTTTCAACTACTGATGTCACTCACTTCATGGTTTTACCTAACAACGGAGACTTATATCTCAGTGCCTATCACAGGCTGTCAGCTTGGCTGTTGATGGTCAGCTCCCTTATGATGAAAAGGATTCTTTGAATGATTTGAGAAATCAATTTATATTTGCTGTTCATATAAAATAAACCTATGAAAATATAATGGAAAATGGAGAGAAAGGAAAATGACTGAGAAGCTTAACTTCCCAAACTTAACCCTAATTTAACCTAACACCTCAGTTAGGTGGCTAAAATATCCAGTGGGATGAATCTAAGCATGGGTACATTAACACTTGCATAATCTTATTTACATATATATTATGTACTTCCAAGGGCAAGCTGCATGGCCACAGCTTCTACCCCTGATAAGCAATGAAAGCTCCAGCAAATATTTGATGCAATCCTTGCTCAGCAAACACCCCAACCCACAATCTTAAGGTGCCATACAACTGAACAGGTCAAAATTGGCTTATTTCCAGCAGCCATCTCACTAACTAACCATTCATTTTGTGAATAAAGCATGCTACTGCACTTCTCCTGGACACATCACACTTAATCACACATCTGAAGGACTCAATGTGCTGTGTGGTATGCCACAAACCTGTGAAGTGGGCAGGTGAGGTCAAAGAGAGAGTTACCATGAATGAATCTGCAAAACTAACCCGAAACACAGAACACGGACGCTGAAGTTTTATATTAACACGCATAAAATCAACTTACAGCATTGTGTGATCTTCTGGATGTTAGAAGTTATGCGTTGGGCTAGTTGATTAGGATCCGCCAAGCCTGCACTGTACGACATGGCTGGGTAGGTTTGCTGTCAAAGTCATCCACGATGGGAACGGTCTCCACCTATTAAGGACACCTAACCCCCAAAAAGAAAACAGAATTATGTCCTGGTCATTGGCTTACAGAAGTCTTCATCATCATAAAGAAAAATATACAAGAAAAGATTTTAAAAACCCTTCACATACTACTGTTCACTCTCTTCTACAACAGAGCATTTCAAAGACAGACTTATTCAAGTATTAAGTAAGTATTAAGCAAGAATGTGACAATACAATAACTCACTATTAGGTTTATTAATAAGTATAGGTTGAAATCTGCAATTACACTACAGCAGCTACCTCACAGAAACTACTACCTTTGTCAAAGTTCCAACATTTTCCCCAGTGTAAGCAAATAAAAAGGTATGCGTTCCCATTTATTGCCATTACAGAAAGTGTTGAACATTTATTCTGTGACCGCTAAATCCTCTAACGAATTATGCCCACAACCAACTGTATGGCTATTTCCACAACATGTATCACTTATATCACCGATAGAACCTGGCATATTCAACTGCTGGGAAAAACAGTGACACTTTCTCACAAGGTATCGGAATGAATGAGGCACCTCACGTCCTCCAAATACCAATGATTTTTAACTGCAGTTTCAACTGAATTCTATGAATTGCCATTTCATACTGCTTCAGCTGCTATGTTTCCAAACAAATTCATTTCTCTACAACTTGGGTATACAAATGCATTTGTAGACATGTTCTTTTTTTCTTTTGCACCCAGAACTATCATATCTTATTTTAAAAGGCCAAAATTGCTAAAATTCAGTAACACAAATATGCTCACAAATGCACTTGCTCTGAAAGAATACATATATAATTACGCAGTATACAGTACCTATTGGAAATGTCCTAGTTTACTTTCCATCATCACAGAGCAACTTCCAGTCTAAGTTCAAAGATATCCAAATTAACATGACGTAGCTATGGCTACACATGCAAATGAAAACTGGGAGCACATCTGTTGTGCAGTGAGAATGCAGACAAATCAAATATACGTGCATCCAACACAATTCCACAATTTCCATGCTTAATTTTCTCTCATCCTTTCCAATCCCCTGCACTTCACATTAAGAGGTTCAATGTTTTAACTTCACCAGTTCCCCCCGTTTCCACTGTTTGACCCAAACTGTGCAGCGTACTCTTTTCCTAGGCTACCAGCTTCTCAATAAGGAGATACTGCTAAAAAAGTGTCAGAGTCAGCCAACTGACTTGTCAGTTGTGATACCAGCTGTCCAGTCTGCAAACTCAAATCCTTATTATTTACTCTTTAAAGTAAAACTCATTAACCACTCTTGTTGCCAAATATTACTTTCTTCCACCTCCAGAATGCCATGCATTAATACACTGAAGAAATACCCTGGCTGTTTTACAGCAGGATTGTTCTCACATCACTTTCAGGGAGAGTGGCTGAACACGAAAGAAAATTCAAATCTTTCAGTGTTGAAAGTTTCTAGCAGAGCTGCCAGGAGATTGCAATGGTCAGAGCTATGAAACATCCCATCCCAAAACTCCATCAAGGCTACAACTACAGAAGTCTGGCCCACAGATGCCACCCTGCAGGGTGCATCACCTACACCATACTGCTACCACAAAGCCAAAACTCTCCACGACTTTGAGAAGGTTGCTGCACCAGGGTCCCAAATCCTGTTTGGAGGCTGCAGACCTTGAAGCATCCCCCAGTAATAAACAATCTGATGGCAGATGAGGAGACACGTATATGCATTCTTCTACTTAACTTGCTTCACAATCACTGGCAGGTCATTCTGCCTCTGCAATATACTTCCTATCTTAGTCTGCTGCACATGCAGATGCAAGTTATTTTGGGTCACAGATGAAATCCTGAAGTCAGACAGCTTAAATCCCACTTGTCTGGACCAAGGTTAGCACAACAGTCCTCAATCTCTTTGCAAACTCTAGGCAATATTGCATTGAACTGGTATTTTCAATGTAGAATTTACAGTGAGTAAATGGCTCCACGGCTTAGCACACAGACAAAAGAAATTGTATCATTTCAGTGGGAAATACAATCATAGGCATCAAATGAAAAGATTTCAGTTTAAAAACCAGAAGAATACTCAAAACTGTTGACACTGCTTTTTCCTTTCAGATGTTACTTCTAAACATGTCAGTATCGTGCTAACTGCAATGCCAGCACCGGCTAAAACTACTTTTTAGTTAAATATTATATTTAATGTTAGAAGTTAAACATTAAAATGCAGTTGCTGGGCGGAAGAGCCAACAAGAGACCAATCATCTCGGGTAAAAGGCTGCAGAACTGAAACAGTCCTTCACGGTTGTTTTCTCCCTTCACATCTGTATTCACTGACAGCTGCACGTAACACATTTAAGTGTTGACAAAAGCAAAGTGCCTGACTTTCTTTTTGTCCTGGAACTTTCCACAGCTGACTTCAGGTATCTTTAAACAAGTTGCACTGCACTTCAACGAGGAAGCTGCCTCAAATGTACTGGTTATATAGTAAGCAAAACTTTGAGCTTGTTAACTTTCTAGCTACATAGCTAGGCAGCCAAACACAACAGATAATGAGAAGACGTTCAGAGGATAAAATCGCCAAGTTCACATGATATACTGTAGCACATGTGGTCTTCTCTCATTAGTTAACCTCATCCTATCAACAGAAGGCAAGAGGAGAATAATTTCAGCTGTAATTATACCACAGTGCAGAGCGCTGAGTGTAGGACACACTCGGAGCTGAAGGCACAACAGTCACCACTGCTGCAGAAAGTACCATTTAGTCCCCCTTCTAAGAACATCCCAAAATGATAAAAGCTGGTGCAATTCATTAGCATTTCCTAAGTTGAACTTCTTGTTTGAAAAGTTTTCAGCTTCTAGACATCACAAAACAGCTTCTGCTTTAGACAGACAACAGCAGGTGCCAAGGAAATCTTTCTAACAGCGTAACTGTGCATGTAGTTAAAACGCTAACCTTTTTTTCCACTTTCTGAAGTTGCTTCTTTGGGAAGTTCGCTTGCTTGTTTAAAGAATTAAAGTGAAATGAAGAGGAAGGGGTGTGGTTTTGGCAAGGAGCAACATACTTCTTTCAATTAGCATTTGAACTTCTTTCAATTAGAATTTATAGTCAAGTCATAGCATAGCAGTGTAAATTCATAGCTGCCTTATCCCATACAAATTCTTCCATCAGCTATGATGTTCCAGAGCACATCGATAACGCAGATTGGTGCAGGGTAAGTTCCTGGTCTCTGTCCAGCCTGGGTAACAGACTGGAACGGGGAGTAAGTGGTCAGCCATCAGCTTTCATCAATTCCCAGTCACAGAGCAGCCCAAAGAGAAGGAAATTTTTGTACCTAAAACAAACAAAAAACCAACCCACACTCTCCATCAACAACAAAAAGAAGCCACTAAGAAAACGGGAAGTGTGAGCTTCTTCCTCATTCTAGTTAAATCAGGTCTGGTGTCTAAACAGAATGCGCACTCCAGGTGCACTCGGATACCCTTCGCTTGTCAGCTTGGAGTCACTTGCCCTCTGAAATTCCAGACACCTTGGGAAGCCAAGGGGAGCTGTGCTAAGAGCAAGGTCAGGATATCAACCACTGAAGAACAAAACAGACGTGCACCAAGCATTTCCTTCCAGACAGAGACAACAGGAGCGTTCATTAAGACCCCACGTTTCCATAGAAATTATCCCTTTTCAGTTCCACACTATTTAACTTCTCCATCATGCAACACTTCGGCATCACTGCCTGCATGACTTTTTAAACGGGAACTAATGATACGCTGCAGTTTGAGGAAGTACGCTTTGCATTAAGCTAGAACAGATCTGCATTTGTAGCAGCACTCCGTTCTTCTGGAAGTTTCAGCTTGGTGCAACCTTTTGATATTAACTCTCATCTTCTGCTTGCCAACATGGCCTGAGACTGAGAGCACACCTAGAAAAAGGTCCACTAAAGAAGTGAGTCTATTGACAGGTGGGGGGGTAGAATTAAGACACGTAACACTGCATGAAGCAAGATCTCTCTGTACATACAGAAAATCTAAAGAATTCAAGAGATCAATATTTATTTTTCCTAACTTCTCTATTAATGAATTCCTACCTGTCACGGCCACTCTGCTAGATCTGATATCAACTTGCTTTCTTGCTTTCCTTCATCAGGCATAGAAACAATTTGCTTTTCCCTCGGCTGTTTCCAGTAAGGCTGCTGCTGACTGCAGAGGCCGGTTTCTGCTGGCCAGACAAGGCCATGGAACTCTACAACCAAGCAGCTCTCTGATGCCATCCTTGAAAGCTCCCTTGGGACCAAATGAGACGTGACAAGCACAGCACAGGCTGGATCTCAGCAGCCATCGCCTAACTATACTGCAGGCGCTGGTCAGTTACAGTTAACAAGCATCTAATCCAGTTGGTATTTTCTCATTTAGATACTCTGTGATTTTTCCATCTCCTAGAAAAAGTGCCAATACACAACATCAAAACAAAGGACACTTAAGCAATAATTTTCCAATTTAAGGAGTATTTTAGGATCAGGATCTAGAAATGTTCACATGAATCCTCAGCTTTTGGTAAGCAAAAATTATATACTGCATTCCAGGGACATGCTTGAAAATTTAAAGCTGATTTTAATTAAGGTTTTGTACCTTTAAATATCCAGACACAAGTCTGCCAAATATATACATATATATATATATCTCCTTCAAATAGGGTGAAAACACAATCAAAATGACAATATAAGTATTAGAAAGCTTCTACTCCCATTCCCCACCAAAACAGCAGCCAACCACAATACTAACTTTTGTATCGGATTTGTATCACAATGAATAGTAACAGTTATGCAAGTTGATGTTGCGCTGTCCATCTCATCTGAGCAGGCCAACCAGCTTCTGAGATGAGACAAGGTGACACGGTGCTTTGACAGAGTGGCTTTCAGCTCCCATTCTAAGGCAGCCCAAAACAAATCGTTAGAGATCAGCTGTTGCTGACCTTAGCAGCAAGTCGTAAAATTAAACTTTCAGAAATCAAAGCTTCTGGAATGAGGGACAGACTGCATACTACAAGGTAACTACTACTCTGCTACAGCACCAGAGGCATTATCACAACTGACTCATACAGACAAGAATTAAATGTCACTGTTCTCTCCAGTGGGGATGAGGGTGGTAAGTTTTGTTCAGATATATCCTTCCACCCCCATTTTTACTTAAGGCCGAAACACATTAAGAATAATACCATGCTTTCCACTTCTGTGCTTTACAGCTCCAGATGGGCTGGAACCCTGATCCACAGAGGCATCTGTGGGCTTCTATAACACAAAAACAACTATGGGGCATAATAAACATGCAAACAGAATGGCAACATGATTTCTTCCTTGTCTGTTTAAAAGAAATGAAAGTTAAACTATCCAGATTTTATTTTTTTTCCAAGTCATCTAGCTTCATGTAGAACTAAGCCTAAATCCAAAGCGGATAGAAAACAAGCAAAGTTTATTTTAAAACTGTATTTGCTCTAATGCAGGGACTCTAAGAAAAGATCAAAAGGTAATTTTCTATGCCACTCTGCCTTGGCCTTGCCTCATTAGTTGTGTTGAAGCACATCAAAACTGAACTTACATCATGCAGAGACCAGATGATTTTTTAAGAAGAAATAAGAATTGTTAAGACTGTGTAACTGGTCAGCGTCATTTCCCCAGAAGATTTCCCAACAAAGACGTAACTTAAACACTACATTTGGAGTTACGCATTAGAAGTGCTCAGTGTGTAAAACTGAACTATGGAAACTTGAAATGGGATTAGGCCTGAAGGACAACCAATGCTGTCTCAGCACACATGGCTAACAAGGAATATACTTATCACTAGCCAAGTCATCCTCACTGACAATTACATTAAGCAACAACAGAGTGTGCCTTTTGCAAGCCTAACAACACAAGTTCTTGGGGAAATGCCTTCACAAAGAGAATTGTGCCTCCTAGGAAGAAACAGGAGACAAACATTGGGAACTGGCCCACCAGAATATGACAATGACTTAATTACAGGTCTTAGTTTTTCCAGAGCTTCTCTTTGGTATGCCATCAAGGTAAGTGTTACTCAGTATTTTTGTACAGGGCTAGAAAAGACACCTTTTTGAAAGGAACAGAAATACAACAGCTCAACAGAGTTGAGTACCACCCAGTACCACTTTCCTCTAATTTTAAGAAATTTCAACCTTTTACGTTCCTCCTTCCTATTTACAGCACTCACGTGAAACCCCGGGCTCACAGCAAGAGGCCTGCAGGGCAACGTCTGCACAGAAATCACCCCACCACACCACTCCCAGCTTCTGCTTTGCTTGCTCCTCAGGGAAGGTCAGAATACACAGGCGCATCAGCTGTGGCATTAAGTATCCCCCGATTTTAGCGTTAAGCTTTGATGAAGACGCAGTGCCTCGCGTTTCACGCCTGGCAGAGCAAAACCCTCCACTTCCCCCACAGCTTCACTGAGCGCCCACTTCTCAGGCAGCTGTAAGTCACTCGACAGGAAAGGCAGCGACAACGCCGGGCCCCAGGCTCAGGCTCTATTTACACAGGCGACTTGCAGCCTCCCTTCCTGCAGCCAGCACACCTTGTTCCCCTCACACCTCCAACACCACGAGCACTCTGATGCAGCGCACCTCAACTCCCTGTGCTCAGACTGCATGTAAGCCGCCACACAACACCGGCTCGAGACCCCACATCCTCCCTCGGAGCACCACGGCAGCAGCCGGCAGAAAGCCAGGGGAATGTCACGACCAGCCGCACCCTGCCACCCCGGGGCCAAGCAGCCTCCACCCGACCTTGGGCTCCCCCGGCACCGCTCCCCCGCCTTCAGCCGCCCCGCTCAGCCCCAGGCCCAGGCGGCGGCCGCAAGCTCCCGCACAGCACCGAGGCCCCACTCTGCCGCCCTCTGACAGCCCCTGCTCGGCCACCCCCCCGCCCGCCCCTTCCCCCGCCGGCCACCCGAGCGTGGAAGCGGGAAGGAGGCGGCCGTCCCGACCCGCTCTCGCTGCCCTTACCCGGCACCGGGGCACCTACCTCTCACCAGGCGCGGCAGCGGCGGCGATGACAGCGAGGCCGGCTTCCCGAGCGAGGGCCAGGGCCTGGCCGCCCGGCACCGCCCCGTCTTGTCATGGGGCGGGGGCCGCGCCGTGACGGCGGAGGCGTGGGGAGGAGCGGCCGCGGGGCTGGGCCGGGCCGGGCCGGGCCGTGCCAGGCGGAGGAGGGCTGCGGGCCCAAAGCGGCGGGCAGGAGGCGCTGCTGGGTGGGAGGGCTCGGGGTGTCCGGGTGTGGACTTCGCGCTGTGGCCTCCAGTGGGCAGCGAGGTTTTCAGAGTCGTTAAGGTTGGAAAGACCACTGAGATCACCTAGTGCAACCAACAGCCCACCGCCTCCGTACCACTAAACCGCTTCACTCAGTGTCACATCCACATGGTTCTTGAACACCTCCAGGCACGGTGACTTTTCCACCTCGCTGAGCAGCATCACCACTCTTTCTAAGAAGAAATGCTTCCTTTTATCCAACCCGAGCCTCCTCTGGCACAGCTTAAATACATTACCTCTTGTCCTATTGCTAGTTACTTGGGAGAACCTTGCATTTATTGCCTCCATAGTCATATGTTAGTGGAGAAAAAAAAACACTGGAGGTATACAAACATAATATCAGGAAAGGATGCTGTGGCAACATCAGGTGTTAGGGAAAAATGTGTGTAACGAAACTACAGAACAATGAAATACAGTGCCATTATATTAATGTCCTTTGTGACCTTCTGTATTGGTTATCATCTCTAAATGGGAGTGGAAACTTATAAGTAAATTGAAGAAATGGGAGATTATAAATATATTTAAACAAGTCTGGTGAAATGCCTGGAACAAAAGTTGTATGAGGAGTGGCTGAGAGAACTGAGACTGTTTAGTCTGCAGAAGAGAAGGCTCAGGGGAGACCTTATCACTCCCTACAACAACCTGAAAGAAGGCTGTAGCAAGTTGGGAGTCGGTCACTTCTCCCACTTAACAGCAATGGGATGAGAAGTGATGGCTTTAAGTTGCACCAGGAGAAGTTCAGGTTGGCTATTAGGAAACATTTCTCCTCAGAAAGAGTGGTGAGGTACTGGAACAGGCTGCCCAGGGAGGTGGTGGAGTCCCCGTCTCCAGAGGTGTTCAAAAAACATGTAGATGTGGCATTTAGGGATATAATTTAGTGGGCATGGTGGAGATGAGTTGAAGGTTGGACTTGCATGATCTTAGTGTTTTTTCTAACCTTATTGTTTCTGTGGTTCTATACCTAAAAACCACTGGGGCATGGGGAGGCAGAGCTAGCAGCTGGACATGAGGGAACGTGGTCTCTCCTAACCCAGTTACTTGAGAGCATGGGATAGATGAACCTCTAAGGCCTCCTTCACAGCAGCTGCAAATGCTCCTGGTCCAATTTTTAAAAGGGAAAAATCACAGGATCATGTGTTCTCCAGTGCCCTGCAGGCTGGGATGCTTAACTTGTGAGGTTAAATTAAATACTGCACAGCAAACCCTGCGGTATGGGTGGCTGGGAATGCTGTCTCCTCTGCAACACCCAGCCTGGACCAAGGAAGTTCGGAAGAGTGATCATCCTCCTCCTCCCCTTGAGCTGCCTCACAGGCATGAGTGGTCATTGCTATGATTTGAACATAACTAGAGAGCAGAGGAAACTCTCATAACCAAATAGCACTAGTAGAAAAGTCCAAGAAAACGCAAACACAGTGCAGTGAGGTAAAAAGCCTGAAAGACTAACCATTACATAGATGATTTTTTAATATTTTTCAAAGCATGCTCAAGTGAGAAAGGACTTTTGTGGTTTAATCCAGCAGGCAGCTCAGCACCACACAGCCTTTAGCTTATTCCCTTCCTCCTTGTGGCATGGAGGAGGGAACTGGAAAAAGAGAAAAGCAGAACTCATGGGTTGAGAAAAAATCTATTTACCAAAGCAGAAAAAGAAGACATAAATACTGTATATAATTACAGTGTAAGTAATTTACAGTGGAATTGGTCACCATCCACCCGCTGACGCCCAGCCAGTCCCCAAGTAGCAGCAGCCCCTTCGTCCAACTCCACTCAGTTTTATAGTTTTTTTCACATAATGTCTATCATATGGCATGGAATATCCTTTTGATATTTAGGTCAGCTGCCCTGGTTCTGTCCCCTGCCAGCTCCCTGTGCCCTTAGCCCCTTTGCTGGCAGGACAGTACCAGAGACTGAAAAACTGAAACATCCTTGTTTCTGTACAGAACTGCCCAGCAACAACTGAAACATCCCTGTGTTAGCAACATTGTTTTTTTCTCCTAAATCCGAAACACAACATCATATAAAACACTGATGAAAATCAACTCTGTCCCAACCAGGACAACAACATAGCCTTCAAGACTGGCATATCTACATACATTTATATTAATAGATTCTTGAGGATGTCCAGCCTCATATTTATAAATTAAAGTTGTTAAATAAAAGCATTCTGATATGCCTATTTTCTAAATTGATATGGGAATGTCTACCTCTTCTTTCTAGATTTAGCATGTCATTTAGATTAGCAATGATATTAATGCAGCTACATGCATGGGAAATTTTTCCCTCCACGCTGTTAAACAGTGGAGTTAATCCAGGATTATCCCACTAGATGGTGCACTAATGAGAGGGTAATGCACTTCCTTTCTGTATTAAGGCCTTGCCTTGATTTTTACATCCGAGTTTTGATCATAAAATGTCCATTGACTGAGCATAGCCACTCCTACTTTTAGGAGCCTCAGCTAGGTTCACTGTCAGTTTTCCCTCAGAAAACAATGATTTCAAATAAGTACTTCCAATTTAAAAGTAAAAGAAAAAAGAAGTGCCCTGTTATTCTTCCCATTGTTGCCCCCATTACTGTGTACTTTATCTGCAGATTGCCACTTCTTTTTGTAGCTTGCAGATAACACACTCATTGATCAATGTTCATTCTCACTCCATGGAAATAGGTTAGCTGAATGACTGCCTAGAGACACTGGATGTTTTATGGATAAAATGCTTGTTCTCACATGCTGTTAGCTCATTTAGCATCTACCTTTCATTGTTAAATAACTAGAAAAGCTTGAATGTAACCAGTTCCTACAAATATTTTACAGTCTGGGAAGGAAACTTGGGTTATTAAACAAATTTTTCATTAAAATGTTGTCCCTATTAAGAAAATATTTAAATAGCCTATTTAATATAGTAATCTATAAGTAAAATGCAGTTAAGACAGCAGTCAGAAAGTCCTATTTATTGATTAGGTTCTCCTAAGAGCACAAAATATCCTTAAAACGTCGCTAGGAAAATGTGCTTTGTTTTACTCTTACAGTTAAAACAGCAGTATTATTTCTGTTTTTTCAGTATTTCCTTTGCTAAAAAATAATAGTGTTTTTAATCACTTGTAATGTATGGGCAGGAGCTCTAAAGAAGCCACCTCTAAGTG
>PPHD01022286.1:0-12912 GCA_002909625.1 Bambusicola thoracicus | reverse complement strand
CACTGTGAGTAATGCTGTCTCCCCTCCCCAGGAAGATCATGCACGCGCTGCTGGAAGTGATTGAGTACCTGCACTCCATTGACATTGTGCACCGCGACCTGAAGCCGGAGAACATCCTCCTGGATGATGACATGAACATTAAGCTGACAGACTTTGGCTTCTCCTGCCAGCTGCATGAGAATGAGAAACTCAAAGGTGGGTGCATGGCCCCAGCACGGTGCCTGTGGTGAGCTGGTGCAGCCCCCCACAGCCTCACTCCTTCCCATGATGAAAACACTGCCGTGTGTTTTCCACTTTCTTGTCCTCCAGTTGACCCTCATTACTCCATTCTTCAAGTTCTTCCCCCTCCTGCCCTGCAAAGAGCAACATAACAACAAGCATCTCCTTCCAGCAGCATCCCCACTGCTCTCCTCACTCACATTATAATTCATTATAACTCACCAACTGAAGTCAGCAGCCAGATGCACATAAGGTGCAGTCATTCCCTGCCATCACCATCACTGCAAGGGATCTGAACACATCTTGTTGCCTCTCTGGGACAAACGACTTCAGTGTGGCAGTCCTCTCTGGGTCCCTAAGGGGATGCTCTGCCCCTGTTTTGCAGAAATCTGTGGCACACCTGGCTACCTGGCCCCCGAAATCCTGCAGTGCTCCATGGATGATGAGCACGAGGGCTACGGAAAAGAAGTGGACATGTGAGTGAGGTGCCCTCAGTCTTCGGGGTGCTTGCAAAATGAGCATGGTTTGAGGCACTGCAGGAATCGCTCCTTGTTGGGACCAGCTTTAGGGTTTGTGAGGAATTGAATAATGCATAAAAAATGCTCCATGGGGCTGCAGGGGGCTGTCCTGGTGAGCAGCAGCCCCTGGATGCACCCATGTCCCCGGGGAGCTGCTGGAGCCTGAGCCGTGATGTTCCGGGCTGGCCCCTGCACCCCATTGCCGGGTATGGATCCTTTGGGTGCTGCTGGAGCTGGTGTGTCCCGCTGGGTCTCTGCAGGTGGAGCACCGGGGTGATCATGTACACACTGCTGGCTGGCTCACCTCCCTTCTGGCACCGCAAGCAGATGCTGATGCTGCGGATGATCATGAATGGGGACTACCAGTTTGGCTCCCCAGAGTGGGATGATCGCTCCGACACCGTCAAGGACCTGGTGGGTACTGAGGAATGGGGAAATACAGTGGGGAGGAGGTGGTTGGGACACCACGGGATCAATCCGGTGCTGTCCTGCAGATTTCCCGGTTCCTGGTGGTGGACCCACAGCGGCGGTACACAGCGAGGGAGGCATTGGCACACCCCTTCTTCCAGCAGTACGATGTGGAGGAGGTCCGACACTTCAGCCCCTTCCGGAAATTCAAGGTGAGGTTGGTGCTGGGAACGGGGACGCCTTGGCACCCTGAACCCAGGAGGAGAACACGGGATGGGTGTTCTGGCTGGGTAGGAAGAAATGGTGTTCAACAGAGTTGATGGAGCTAGACTTTGGCAGGATGCAGCACCAAGGTGGGGACACCTCTCCAAGCACTGCTTTGTGATATCTCTATGTAGTTCATGGTATTGTTTATAAGACGTGTAGATGGAACACATAGTTGACTGGTCTACAAGTAAATACCATTACTTTTACACTTACACAACCTCAAAGGAGAGCACAGTGTGTGGGGGTGGGAGGGAGAGGGTCAGCCTCTTTTCCCAAGCAACAAGCAATAGAACAAGAGAAAACAGCCTCAAGTTGCACCAGGGAAGGTTTAGGTTGGGCATTAGGAAAGACTTGTCAGAGAGAAGATTGGGAAGCATGGGAACAGACTGCCCAGGGAAGTGGTCGAGCCCCCATCCCTGGAGGTGGTGACATGACATGCAGCTGTGGTGCCTGGGGATGGGGCTTAGTGGTGAGGCAGGGTCCCAACTTCCCCCTTCCCCGCAGGTGATCTGTCTGACCGTGCTGGCGTCCGTCCGCATTTACTACCAGTACCGCATGGTGAAGGCGGTGACGCGGGAGCTGGTGGTGCGGGACCCGTACGCGCTGAAGCCCATCCGCAAGCTGATCGATGCCTGTGCCTTCCGCACCTACCGGCACTGGGTGAAGAAGGGCGAGGCGCAGAACAGGGCTGCGCTCTTCGAGAACACCTGCAAGGCTGTTCTGCTCACCCTGGCGGCCGAGGAAGAGCTGTTTTGACGGCAGCATTGCTGCTGCTTGAGTTGGGTTTGCTCAGAGTTAAGGCAAGTAAAATATTTCCAAACCGACCAGTGATTTTGGGTGCTTTTTCTTAAAACCTGCTGGCCTCAAGCTAGGTGCAGATGGCTGTCATGCATGCTGGGTAGGACCCAGTTTGGGTTTTCTCCAAACTTGCTCTAAGGGACTTGCTTTGGAGTAGTTGCCCCCAGTAGAGTAGCAGATCCTGCTGGACATGTGAGATGAGCAGTGCCTGGCAGGATGTCCTCACCCCACTGTGCCCGGGGCTCCTGTGCCATCAGATTTGGAGTTGGACTCACACCAACAACCCTCTGATTGCTGCAGACACACCAGAAGGAGACATGTAACATCTGCAGCACCCACAGGCCGTTAGAGACAGAACACCTGTTGTTTGCAATCACTGCTCAGCACCCAGACGTGCAGAAATGAGTTTTAGGCCAAAAGTATTCATTTTTTTAAAGCTTCCCTGGTTTAATGAAAATGGTTTCTGGGGATTGCTGTCCATCTCCACAGGAGAAACTGCCCTCAGGTGGTGCCAGGAGCCCTCCTCAGAGCTCAGGTTTGGTTCTGCTGCTCTTAGTGGTGCGACTCGGGATGTCGGCAGCACAGCGGAAGCTGAGGTTGTCAGAGGCTGAGTCTGGTGTGTTCCCCATCCTGGGAAAGATACCCCGTTAGGGATCCTGCACTGTTAGTGCTCAGACTGCTGAATGTGACCCTGTGTAACACACTCCCACTTACCTAAGTTTTCGAAAGGCATTTAATTGTAAGTACTTGATGGAAAACAAATCATTTGAGAAGCAATTAGGAATGAATTTATAGCAGTAGAATTTTTAGCAGTATCTGTAGAGTGGTTTCCTAAATGCTTCTCAACAAATCTAGATAGGAACAGCCAAACAAAGCAACCCCTTCTTATATGGCTGAAGGAGAAATCACCGCAAGCAGTACTGGCACTGACCTGGTGGTGATGGAAGCTCGGTGGTTCGCAGACCCATCCACAGTGTCGATCCACGAGGCCCCTCTCAGCACATGCATTGCTTCAGCACGTGGCCGGGGAGGGCCTGGTGGTGTGTACTGCGAGGCCGTCCACTCCCAGGTGTTCCCCAGCAGGTCATAGAGCCCTGAGACAGAAGGTTCCCACAGAATCATTACTGTTGAAGATGATCTCTAAGATCACAAAGTCCAACTCCACTCCACCCCATCGTGCCCACTGGCCACGTCCCTTAGTGCCACATCTATACATACTAGGATTATGGGGTTGCAAAAGCAACATGTGCATGGGGAAAAGGGGCTTTAACATCCCAGAAAGATCCCAGGAGAACCAGAAGCTCCTCCCTGTACTGCTAACCATCCTTTAGGTGCAGCTGGACCTTCAACAACTGTCTTATTTTAAATATCCCCATCATTTTCCACCTGCAGGAGGGAATGGCATTTGTTGCCCCTCCAGCACACCTGGCTTTCCCATAAGTCACATGGAAGTGCAGACTAACTGCCTGCTAATGGGCATGGGATGGCACAGTGAAGTGCTCCAGCTGTACATCAGCTGCAGTAACAACACTTTCACTGGGATCACTCACACTACCAAGATGCCGATGTGACCCCATTTCACACATTTGAAACTCTGCTACAACTACAGGGTTTATAATTAGCATTGAAAGGTGAGCAGATGGCACCTAAAGAGCTGGGCAGTGATGCCTCTCCATACCGTAACTGTTCTGAGGTGAGAATGCTGTCACCGGGGACACACCATGATAGCCATCCTCAGCTGTGTCCCCCCTTGGGAAGTCACCCTGGGTGAGGAAAAATGACATTAAGCAAAGACCCATTGCAGAGAAAAATAAAAGTCCTGCTTCTTACAAAAAATATAAAGTCTAACTACACTTAAACAATGGAAATAACCCTTCGCTGCACATTAACTTGGCATATGGCATTTGTGTCCAAGAGAGGAGATCAACCATCTCAAGTTATTCTAGAGGAAAAATCAACATCTTTGCAAAAAAAACAAAACAAAACAACCCCTTAATGTGTGATTTTTTGGGAGAAGTGAAATCGCAGTTCCCCCAGGGGCACCAGGCTGTATCTGCTCCCTTGGGAACACTGTGGGTAACCCCCAGGAGCTTTGCAGTACCTCACAGTGAAGTCCTATCGCAGCAGCGGGTTCTGCTGCTCCCGAGCTGACCGCTGCCCAATAGGACCAGGACAGCTGGTGTGAGCTCACCTGCCACAGGTTGGTGCGGTTTGGCTGGAACTTGTTTCCCCAGGGATACAGCCTTTCTGTCAAAGGAGAAGACAGTAGTTATATCAGGATCCTCTCTGTTGTAGCTGCTGTTCCCTGCTCAGCTTGAGATGATCCTATACACCCATCAAACGGCATTTAGTGCTTCGCTGAGGGAGGCACGTTAAGCCACCGTTTATCTCATTTATTTCCAGGCTGAAAGAGGTTGTTCAGTCTTTGGATCAACCCCTGGAAACATCTCTGTATGGAGGCTGAGGCAGCTCAAAGGGACAGACAGGAGCTGGACTCAATGATCCTTATGGTTCCTTTCAACTCAGGATATTCTATGATAGAAAACTGCTTGATGTGGGCAGGGAGGGGGTGCCTACGTACGCTCCAGCCCTCCCCGGGCAGCAAACTCCCACTCCTCCTCAGCTGGGAGCCTCTTCCCCTTCCATCTGCAGAATGCTTGCGCGTCATTCCAGCTCACGTGCAGCACTGGGTGGTCCAGTCTGTCTGCGATGCCAGAGCCGGGACCTGCAGGCTGCAAATTGCAGTGATCTTCATCAGTTTAACTAATCATTTAAAAAAAAAAAAAAAAGGATAGAATAGAGCAAGGTGGGGAGCCTGCACAGAGGAACCAAAGATGCTGTTTTCCCTTGGCTTTAGAAAAGAACTCACCACCATGCCTGATTTACACCCACCTGTCGCCAAAAAGCCTTCTCAACTGGCAGCCACCAAGGAGCAGACTGGGAAAAGAAGCAACATTGGATTAAAGCTGTGCTGTCCCCCTCCCCAGTACCCTTCAGTCGCCCTAAGACAGTGCATGGAAAGAGGAGGATGTGTTAGTTTGGGAACTGTTTGATCTGGGTTATTGTGAATCACCATATGATTAGGGTTGGAAAAGACCCTGAGATCCCCAAGCCCACCCCACCGTGCCCACTGACCACATCCCTCAGTGCCATATCCCCATGGTTCTGGAACATCTCCAGGGACGGGGACTCCACATTCCCTGCGCAATCACTACTTCCCCCATCACTGAGCTGTCCCCACAATGTCACCCACCTACTGAATGAACCCTCTTAATCTCCCTCCAAGCTTCAGATTTACCTCCAGTTTTTGGGTGACTTTCTTTTTCAGCTCTTCTGATACGAAATCCTCAAAGACAAAGCTCCAGCCAAACGCTTCTGCTTCAGTTTTGTATTTCTTTTCTCTAACAAACTCCCTGGCACAAACACAACACGCTCAGGCACCCATGGCACAGTTCTCCAAGAGCTGCACCAGCAGCCCCGTGCCACCAGCTCACCTGAAGTCCCTGTTGGTAACAGGGAACTTGTCAATAGCAAAGGGCTTCACTGTCACCTCCCGGATGGGTCCCTCCTCATCTCTGCTCTGCATGGAGCTGGAGCCCATCTGGAACTTCCCCCCGGGCAGCTGCACCATGTGCTCATCGCTTCCAAACACTGAAAGTGAAGCAGTCAGTACAAACATTAATGAGTAAATCTAAATGTGCAACATAGCATCCCTATATGCAAGAGCCACTTCATATGCTGGATACACACTGCAATGTAACAAGCGACTGCAATTGGCGTTTACATAGCTCTGCTTATTCTATCTTTCTTTTTTAGTAAGATATTGTAATGGTTTCCAAGCTGCTGCAGGAGGATGCAGGTGTGAGCTGAAGCAGCAGCACCCTCAGCTTACCCAGCAGAGCGCAGCTGCAGCCCAGCACGCAGCAGCAAAGCACCGCCGCTCTGTGCATCTCCCTGGGAACAAAGCCAAGCAGCAACAGCAGCGCTCAGAGAAAAACGCATCAGCAGCGGAACCGGAGAGCTCTGACCCAGAAGAGCTTCAGGCTGGGGAAGTGTTTCCGGGGGGAAGGGATGTACTTCCCCCACGCTACGCCTACTGCATGTGCTTTACAGTTAGTGCATTTATGCTTTTTTTCCTGACTTTCTAATGAAAACAGATACTTTATCCAGGCTACTACTAAAACCACACCACCAAACGTGCTTCATGTGCACATCTGAGGTTTTAAAAAGGTTGCTCGTTCCAGTCACACAGCCCTGACATAAAGCTGATACAGAGTACTTAGGGGAGGCAAACAAACTGCCTTCAGCCCTGCAGGGGATCTACAGACCCTGAGGGTCATTCCCTTTCTCAGCCCCAGCTTCAGGGTAGCAGCTCTGACCGCTCCCACCCCGCAGCCAGAACTGCCCATTAGCAGCACAGGACCTGGACACCCAGTCCTGCTAATGTTGCTCCATGGCAGCAGTGTGCTTGCAGGGATTTCAGCACTTGTGTCCTTCCTGTATTCATCCCCTCACAATCCAACATCTCCTTCCCTTATGCTGGATAAGTATAAGCAAGATAAACATTGACTCCTCAGTCTGATAACACAAACAAGATGAGGATTAGACAAAAATCACATAGCACTGCAGTAGCCTGCTTGTGGTGCATACAACCAACTGCTTGCCAAGCTTTGTCTCAACACTGCCTACATCTCCTGTAGTGTTTGCATCCTCTACTTACACACAGCAGAAAGCATGAAGCAGCTACCACCACCTATGACTTTCAAATCTTCCCAGCGGCACATAACTAAAAAGCTTTATTTGTGAGCAAGGGAAAAACAATACATTCTTGGCACGATCCACCTGTACAACGTTCTGCACTAACCCCACACAAACCCTAGCATTCCAGTAGTGTCCTGAGCAGGACTCTCATGCCACTCTTTACCCCAACAACTGGAATCAATCACAAAGCCCAACTGCAGAGCCAGCAACCAGAAAACACAAATCCAAGCCCATAGCCCAGCACTGTCCTCAAAGTGCTGAACAAAGTTCAAGACATTGGTCTACAGAATGCAAATTCTCAAGAACTGACACAGAAAGCACAGAACATAACAGTTTATTGGGTAAAAAGGACAGCGACTGCAGTTGTACACTTCAGAGAAATTAAAAATAAATAACTGATTTTTTAGGACCGAATATTTCCGTAGTTGGTCATATTTTGGGTGGCCGCGTTTACCAAAGAGGTGCTGCTGGTTACAGCACAGTGACTTCCATTGCTGGGAAAATCCACCACGGCTCAAATAAGCGCTTTCAGGTGGACTTGAAGACATTCCCGAGGGCACTACCAGAGCTGACCACCACCACCACCAACAGCCGATCCAATTCAGCCTTTAAGAGATGACATTCCAGCTCGCATAATTTCATCCACCAAGAGAATGTTGCTAGCAATCACCGTGCTGGAAACATTAAACAAATAGTTAGAACGTTTGGTTTTGACACAAATAACTCAGCTTTATTCCTACCCTGCAAGACAGCTTCCTCTAATAGAGATTCCTTCATTCCACCCACACTGTGTTATCAGTTTTGTCAACCAAACACCCATTACTATTTAAAGTGAAACCACCACAGTACTTACCACGAATGAAGTAGCTGCTTTTTGACATTGTAATTGTCCCATATCCCAGCTGCTGCAGCTACCATTGGCTCGCCTAGGAAAGAGGTACAACAATCTTTAAAACAGCCAGTCTACATCATTCAAGGGAAGACATCCTGCTGTCTTAACAACTCAGATTACTTGCTACGTACAAAGTGCAGTTAAGTATTACAACAGCACATCTGCCGAGGCATTCTGCACTGCCTCCTCCCATGAAAAGCTGAGCGTTCTGCAGTAAGACCAATCTTACACTTCACAGAGCTGGTCCATGATAGGTTTGGCCTCCTAGAAACACTCCTATCTCTCAGCAGCATTGTCTTGCTGCTTTGTATTTACTGCCAAGCTGATTTTACGAGATCCCATGATTTTAGAAAGCTCTTACCAGTGTTCAAGTCAACCCCAGTGAGCTGCCCAGATTCTGCGTGTTCTGCCTGAACCTTCACTAGTGTTTCCTGGGGATCGTAACCAGAGTTCTGAGCCAGAACCTTTAAGAAAACAAGAACATTACTTCACATTAATGTAAAGAGACCTCCTGCAGAAAATGCTAAGGATCCTAGTGTGCTTTGGAGTCCCTGTATTCAGGAGGTCCTCATACCTTAGGAATGACGAGGAGAGCATCAGCAAAAGCTTGAACTCCAAGCTGGGCTCTTCCTTTTACATTGGGTTTATGCTTGACAAGAGCATTAGCTACTGCCACTTCCAGTGCACCTGCCCCTGGAATCACACATCCTACAAGGCAAAGCAGTAATATTGAGACTTCACAATAAGAACTTACTCCAATCTAAAGAGCTAACTCATACAAAAGTCATCAGTTTGGAAGAGAGTTGTTGCTGAGACTTACCATCCTCAATAGCATTTTTAACAGCACGCAGACCATCTCTTACTGCATCCTTTATTTGTGTAAGCGTATGCTTATTTGGTCCCCTGATCAACAGGGTAACAGAGCGAGGGTTGTCACATTTCTCAATGAAGGTGTACTTCTCTTCTCCCTATAAACAGCATTAGGTATTCACCTTACATATTTTAAGCAAACATAAATAACAGAAACAACCCTGGACACTTTCAGATTCAGTTCTGAGTAACACCCCAAGAGGTGATGAGAAGCAGTCTAGTAGAAAGATCCTAGCAGAATCTTATTTCCATCCTCTTAATTTTATGATATTAAGATATGGATCAGTAGGAATAAACCATGTGACAAGAGCAAATATCAAGGTAAATATTCACATACAAGTGGACAGTAGGGTTTAAAATCCCATCAGCATTTATTCATAGTGCTTATTCTAAGAGCTGTACTGCATGGAAACACCATGCAGAGTCACATCAATACAAAAGAAAACTTGGGCCAAGCAATACCAGAAGCGTTTAACTTGGTTTCAGCTAAAAGCTCAGCTGTACTCACCAGTGTGTACTCATAGACAAGACCTGCATGTCCCAGACAGTCAGGAGTGAGATCCTCCACAGAGTTCATAGCAGTACCACCACACGCAAGGGTCAGTCTGAAAGAGTTTGTTTACTGCTTAGCAATTCCTTTATATTAAGTAAAATGTGAAGTTACTAACACGAACAACAGTATTCCAGCATGCAAAATACTACAGAACTACCAGTTCTGTTTCTCTTTATAAGTGAGCTCTTCACTAAAAAACCCCAAAAACCTATAGAATTAAGTCTCTAGAAGAGGCATCTACTCTTGGAGCACAGACAACTTCAACTCCTATGTCACTCCTTGTACTGAATTGCCTACTTCACAGTTTGTACAAAATACACTGAGTTACTCTAATAACACTCAGACTGAAGATGACTTTTTGCTGACAGCCTTTAAAAGCTGATTCAAGCCAGATCTACTTCACTGTACAATTCTGGAAGAGCAAGCCAATCACCCCTTCTCCCCCTAGAAGCATACCTTTCCATGTTCCTCCTTTTAGCTCTGCGCAAAGCAACAATTCCTTCTTTCGCAAGCGCGTCCAGGGAAAATGGGTCAATTCCCTAGAAACAAAGAAAGGGACTATCAAGATTAGAAAGCAAAGAAACAAATCCTCTCTCAGGTTGACATTAATAAGTTCTTCCTCAGGGCTCAAATCTCAGGAAGGAACTGCATGCATATATTCCTAAGTTCATCAACCTCAATTTAGTTACTTGCACCCAAAGTACTGTACTAAATGAGTCAAACAGCAACAAAGCTTGCCAAGAAAGCCAACATTTCTGGTTATTTTTCCTACTTAGTTATACCCTTTCTCTCACCTTCTGGTTAATCACAATAAATCCTTTATCAGAATCACCGCAAACTCTTCTTTTCAAGTCTATGATTTTGCTCACTCTGTCTTCAATGAACTTCCTTTCTGCTTTCACTAGTTTTTCTCTCTCTTCTGCACTTTTGTAGAAGAATCCAGCGCTCACCTCTCTGGAGAGAAAAAAAACAGTAAGAAAAGTAGCTGTCTTCTGTGTTGTAGGAATGAACTGTTGAAAGAAAAAGGAATCCTTTCAGTAACACCCTCAATATCAATACGCAGATTTTGTCTCAGTTGCTAACTTCCCTTTCCAGGAAATGGAAGCAGAGGAAGCTCCACCTCTTCCACTCCACCTTCTACACTATCTGCCACACTCCAGAAGAGCACCTGTGTGGCCCTTCTGGTACTTGTTTAAGCACACCTTAAAGAAGTTGAAGAACAGAAAATACTTGTGCTGGTGCTGTGTACTCACGTTTTCTCATATTCCAAAGATACGTTGCAAGTAAGAATATAGGCATCTTCCACTCTTTTCTTCATGTCAGGATGGCGAGCACCATGATCCAAAACCAGCCCCCTGATCAGCCTGAAAGATAAACAAGCATCTTGTGTGTCAAGATAGTCAGAGATAAGCACTTCATGGAAGTGTGCACTGGTTAACTGACAGTGTCATCAGTTTAGCATGAATTGTCTGTGAATTTGCGTTAGGAGTAAAGAATGATCTTGTATCCCACTTCCAAGGGCATGCCCACTCACATATAAAAAGCATGCCAGAGTGTAAAATGGGAATTGATTCTGGCATAGTGTCTGACTGCAATAGCTACTGAGGAAAGCTATAGCAGAATTCGTCCATGCCACTGTGAAATACAAGAGCATGAAGAACACCCAATGAGACAGCTACAACCCAGTTTTCAGGTACTGAGCACTACTGTCTAAATAGAAGTTTAAAACATATTAAGCATACTCAAGTCACAGATACTACCACTACCAACAGATGTGGTTATAAAGCAAACAACTGTGTCCACCCACAGCAATGCAGAAGTTTGAGCCAGTGTTACTCTTTGCTATTCAAAAATCTTGTGAAGACATCAACTTCAGCAACTGGGAAACTTCTGCTGTCGAGATCACTCATGGCCAAAGCTTTTACTTCTGCCTTTCTTTCACTCCCTCCCTAATGATTTTCCCAACAGCAGCTCTGAGACACCTAAGTTCTTTTTAAAAAAAAAAAAAAAAGCACAAAAGCCCAAATATACACAAAAAAACCCAACAACTCAGGTTACTCCAGTATCAGGATACCATTAAACTGAAGTTTGAGAATACTCATTACTTACGTGGTGTCAGTTTCTGATTTATGCTTCATCTCCATAATCTCTACCATGTGCAGGTCAATAGGTTCACCTGGTTTTCTGACTGCCAAAACAGAATCTACTACAGCCTGAAACAGAGGAGGGGGGAAATCCCCAAAAGGGCCATCAGACTCTAAAGTGCAAGCTCACGTCTTTCTACCCACTCTCTGCCAAAGGAATAATCCCAGCAGCTTAAAACCTGGAGCACAACTCACAAAAAGGGGATGAAGATGCATGGACACTTGCCTCTGTTAAGATGTCAGCAAGTTCAGTATGAACTTTAGTACGAAGGGATGTTTTGGCAACATCTATAAGGGTCTCCCTGTCCATTTCCTTGGTTACTTTGACTTGCTCCAAGACTTCAAGTGCCTTTTCCTTTGCGATCTCAAATCCTTCCGCTACTATTCTAGGGTGCAAGCCCTAATGCAAGAAATGAAGGGACATCATCAGACAACAGTAAGATAAAACAGTGTTTTCCCTGTAAGTGAAACAGAGAGCATACATGCTACAGTGGTAAGAAAATGTACTGTCCTTCTGAATACATATAAAAGGAATGCCAATCCTTCCAATGCAGAGGAAAAGCACAGGTTATTCTAGCACAGATTTAAAACCAAGGGAACTATGAAGCACACTTGGGTGTTCACTGTGCAACATGAAAGCCTATTGTGCAACTTATACTACCAAAATATCTATAATCACAGAGCATTTCCTTGTTAACATGCAGAAAAGAAATATTTTCATTCAAACAAAACAGCCAGAGATAACAGCATGAATCAGGCACATCATCATTAAAAGCTACAGTATCCCAAATAAGCAGAACAAGCCTTAGGTCCTGTTTAGCTTTTTTCCATTTTATAAGTTCTGTGGCATGCTCATTTTAAGCAGAAAGAGGTATTTGATTTTCATGTTTTTGAGCATCAAGTACACAACACAAAACCAAAGCTGAACAGTCTCAGGTGAAGCCTTTTCACTTGCCCATCTACATAAGAAATGCTCCATACATACCTCAGAAATATAGAGGTCTGCCTGCTTCAGCAGCTCTCCAATGATTAAGACATTTGAGGTGGTACCATCTCCAGTGATGTCATCCTGTGCTGTTGCTACTTTTGCTATCAAGGAGGCTGTGGGGTGTTGTATTTGCTAAACAAAAATAAGAAGCAGAATAGTAAGCCTTGCTGCACTGGTACAGGTAGCAAGTAATCTAAAAATCAGTTAAATAAGATTTTTAATGAATAGATGATGCTTTCAATGACTTCTGTCATTTCAGCTGGTTTCAACACATAATCCACTACACAGCGAAAGAAACTTAGACTTTGACAGTAAATTTCTTGAGTTCATCTGTATAACACAGTCTTTTTTTTTCCCTGGGGACCCAAACAGCAACAGTACCTCAGAGAATGGCAGGGAGCTGTGATAGAGAGGGTCAGGGAGGGTGTTAGGAGGTTCCTCACCAGAGGGAGGTGGGTACAGAACAGGCTCTCCATGGAGCAGCCAATTTAGCC
>PPHD01022285.1:0-12912 GCA_002909625.1 Bambusicola thoracicus | reverse complement strand
TGCCACCACAACCAGCCCCTGGCCCTGGGGGTGTATGAATGGAATGGCAGTTGGAAAAAATTCACACAGATTTTGCAAGCAATTTTGCTGGCTGAAGCTTTGCCCAAGGGACCCGACTCTCCTACCGCTATGAGAAAGGAGGCTCCCTTTCGTTTATTGCTGAGGTCAGTGGAGGGACAGAGCAAGGAAGTTTGGATTGCAGCAATTTGTACCTTATCTTGTTTATAGATGTAAACAGAAGGTTTATGCTTCCGTTACTGAGCTCTCCTCCACCGAAAATATTCAGTGCACAGAAGAGGAGAAGGATAGGCGATGCACGCGCGCATTTCTTGAGCATGTTGTGAGAAGTACAATCAAAGAATCTGAAGCTTCTGAAGGGTGTGGAAATTAGAACATCCTCACAGTGATTGGAACCAAACAAAACAAACAGGGGAAAAAAACAAAACAACAAGAAAACAATCTTCATGCAGACTGCAGGGGTCATTCCAGGATCTCCATAAGGTCTGGATGTAACTCTAAGTCTCTTACAGACTTGGGTCAACACCCATTGAAGCCAGGAGTCCTTTCATGAGCGTTAGGTCACTCCCAGTTGCTTCTGTAGTCATTGCCCAGACTTTTCTCATTTTAGTCACAGTACCAGAGTTTTGTATCGTTTGAAAAGCTCCAAGGCAAGGGACATATGGAGCCTACAAAAGCATAGTTATTGTGCTAGCTAGCTCCAGTCCCATGCCAAGCAAATTATTCATGCACACTCTGTGGATAGGAGGCACAAGCTTTCATGTGGTTACATGGATAAAGGGAGGAGAATTTGGGCCACTGACTCAGCCTGTCAGCAATGTTTCCCCCTAAATACAGCCATGGAGCTGCAAAGCAGATTTCTCACAGCACTGGCGGTGGGGCAGTATTCTCTTTGGAAAACGTGACCCCTTATTTACATGCCACTGGGAAATCAGTATCATTTAAGGGTGCTTCTAAAATCTGGCCTTTTGATTACAACCTTTCATGAAAGTGACTGATTGAACAAAAGCAGCTTAGAGATAGCATTTCAAACAAGAATCAGACGGCTTGTCTGGAACACGAGCAATAGCAAATTGCTCAGTCTGCTAGAGGAATGACCGTGCTATGTGATGCTGCACTCCTGCATCCAAAAGGAAACCTGACATTCAACAGGTGTTCAGCTTCTTGGGTAGTCTCATGGTGAGAAGGTTTGAGGATATACTACAGAAAGGTACTTTAAAAAGGTACTACTCTTCTATTTCAGCTTCATGACCAATCTGTTTTTTTTAGCTTGCTGTCAGCAGATGTTATTCAATTACCATTGCAGTGGCCACTGCAGAGTGTGGGGTACATTTCTGCTTCAGTTGTCTTTGTGTCCACTTGGCAGGAATCCTAAACACCCAGAAAAGCATTTTTACTTTCCCCATAGGAATACTTCTTATTTGTCATTGCCATGAAAAAGAAAACAAAACCCAAAAAACAAAACCCAGAACAACCTTATGATCCTTTCATAAAGGAATTAAGTTTACTGTATTATTTTAGTTAGTGGAAATAGAAAAGCCAATCAGGTGGCTGTAGTTGTAAAATAAAGCCGAGAGTAGTTCAATTCAATCTTTGTTCTGTAATACTTACATAATTCAGACCCGGAGACAAAAGCACTAAGGTCATGGATTAACTGTGGCTTAAAGATGAAAATAGCCTGAGGAAGTAAGGATGACAAAGTAATTACTAGTGGGCAAATCATGTGTTAATGGGCACGGGTATGGGAATGATTTAGTGTATGACATTCAATCAACGTAAATTGAAGAAATATAAAAGCAAATTCCACTTTAAAGGTCTCCATGGATATATGTGGCTAGTCTCTATAATTGAAATAGATCTACAAAAAATTAAAACCGAAGTGACAATATATTAAAATAATCGATTTTGTCATCATCAAGACTGCTCTTGAGATAGAGATAGTTCTCATGAATAATGCTTTTAATGTTTGCATTGCTCAAGGATATACAACACTAAAATCTGTGCCACTCATCTGAGACACCAAGCAACTGAAGAGCACCACAATACGTAAACCCATCCCAAAACACTTTCAAAAGCTGTGCATTTTTCCAGATAAAAAGTCGTATCTCAGAGGTAAATCATTTTGGCAATTCACTTTGCTGTAGCATTTGAGGTAAATCACATCAAAGCCTTCCTGTGAATACCCAAACAAATTAGTTGAAATCCATAATAAAAGCTGCGGCAGGGTCTGTACTCACCAGTGTGGAGTTCACAAGGCACCAAGCAACGCTGCATTAGGATCCCCTGTTGCAGGAATTACAACTGGAACAATAATAATTACTGTGCCAAATATAATTGCAGAGATTGCAAGAGTGCAAAATGGAGGAAAATTAAAGAAGAAATACCGTGACAAGAATGCATGCAGTTGTTCCCACTTTGTACCAGGGGAGAAAATTAGATTTCTAAGCACATGGCTGAATATTCATTTGCCAAAGTAACAACCCCTGCTTGCACAGAAATCAGCCTTGAGTGCCCGTGGGATGTTCAGAGCTGGGAACAACTGAACACATCCAAGGGGAACAGCAATCATTGATTTTTTAGTGCTTCTGCAGTTAAAGACATAATATCTGCACACATTAGCATTGGGAGGGAAAACACACATCAGTAAAAACACACATGAGCTTAGGTCTGGAAACAAACTGACCACCCCTAGCCACCTCCTTGAATGTGTTCTCTTCCCTGTGGTCAGGACCCACTGTTAGAAACTCATCTGCTGTTAGAAACTCATAGCTCAGAGCGGAGAGCTTACAGAGACCTTTTGGTTCCTTGTAACAGTGTTGGCAAGAGCAGAAATAGAACCACTGCTTTGGGATAACACGCCTCCTTTTCTACAAACATTTCACTGCAGGCCCTTAAGTAGGCAATAAAATTATGTTTAGTTCTATAAATCTTCTTTGTTTAGGTTCATAACGTACCAACTTACCACTTACATTCCCCACATTCAGAACACCTAGAAACCTCTATCAGTAACCCGTCCCAAAGCAAACATGCCATTTGATTCGAAGATCACCTATTCTGAAGAAGCATGTAATCCTACTGAGTGTTTTAGCTGAGGATCTGATGGCCCTGCACAATTCCTTCTTGAGAGATAGCAAGATGTTAATGCTGCAGCAAGCAGCACTCAGCCAAAGCAAGCACTGAAAGTGTTAACTCAGAGGCAGGATAATGTCTTATTTGGTTAAAGTAAAAAGTAAATAAATACAGGATTTACTGCAATTTAAGGCTTAAGATGAGATCAGATGCCTGTCATCTCCAAACACCTCTCAATCAGCAAAAAATAATCCTTCACAATATAGATTGTTATTTTTTGGTGTAAGTTTCTTTCTTCTTTTTTCCTGGAGAAAATGGGCCATATATAACTCCTCTACAGGCTGGAGGGAGGCAACGCATAAACTCAGCTGAAAACTTAAGCAGGGCTTCAAGAGCAGGCCAGGAGTGTGGGATTTGTGCTGCCTACCAGATCTCTGCAGTTCATGAATCCCAGATGATGTGCAGGGGGAATCTCTTTAAAAGGATATAGGAAGCTGAAACTGTCATCAGCTAATGAAGAGGGCAGGGAAATGAAAATGGAGCAAAAGGGAAAGTGGGTCTAGAGCTCTGCCCCAGCCGTGCAAGACAGAGAACTAGCTTGCATTCATAGGAATTGCTGCCTTGAGCCACCTGACTATGTGGTTAACTTTCTTGCCCTCTTTATTTCAGACGAGAGGAGTCAACTCGAACTTTACTTCCAGACCTTAGTCTTGATAACGAGCACAGCAACGCAGCCCAAATGCAAACACTGGCTACAGCAGACCTATTTATAAATCGTTTAGAAAGACACCATAAACTGCAGAAGGAGGGGAATTCCTTCCGTCTCCCTTAAGTTTGCTGCCTCAGTGCACATGTTGGCATGCTTGAATTTACTCTCTCACATACCACAAGGCCTGCAGCAGAAGATGAACTTAAGGCCATGCACACAGGCTGTGGCGGAGCCAAGTGGCAGCGCTGCAGTGCACGAAGGGGCCACGACCACAGGCAGACCCTCATCCTTCAGCACAGGACTCCAGCCTCCATTGGCGATGCTGATGGTGGGAATGGCCTTGGACAGGGGAGCCCAGGGGAAAGTCCTGACCCAGGTCAGCCGGCAGGGAGGAGATCTGCCCCCAAGGAGGCCAGGAAGAGCCTATCAGGCTGCCTTTCGCTTCCAGCTCACTCCAACTGAAAATGCTTCTCTTCGTAGGGTTCATAAAGAACAAATAAACAAGCCTCTCAACTTAGCTGCGTACCACAGTAACATGAACAAATCATAAAGTGAGAAAATAACCCAAAATAGCCAACACCCGAGCCCTTACAGGTTTTCACAACAATTCAGATTTATCAGAGCCTTTGACTTGAAATGCAGCTCTGCTCACTGTACCAACAGCACTCTTTACTTTCAGTTTTGAACGTTTGCCTTACAAGGACTGACCAGATGGCTAACCTTTGTTTTAAAGCATGTCATACGCAAAAGCAAATGCTGGCCTTGCAACGCTTCCTTGTTTATATCCTTTTTGCCCCCGAATTGCTTGGAAAATAATCCAATAGATTAACTTTCCATTTCTGAGAAGCGTTATCTAAATGGCAAAGCAGCGCTGGTGTCATCAGGCAGATGATGCAGTCGCTTAAGTGCAGCTACTTGGTCAGTAGAGAAAATTCAGATGTTGGAAATAAACATTACAGAACGAGCAAAAAACCCCAAACACTTCCAGTGCATTCCTCGTGCAGCTCTGGCATTTATGCTTTCATTTCATCCCTCTCTCGAATGCACCACACATACTAACACAGAGGATCAAGGGAGCTTTTTGGTGCTTAACAAAGCTGGAGCAGATCAGAGAGCTGGCTGGTTGTATTCTGTATGACTGCAGAACAACACCTAACTACTCATTATAATAGACCCATCTTTTTCTCTCCTACCTGCAGACATCACAGCTCTCTCTTCATCCATTTGAATCACGCCACTTTTGCAGCTGCAGAATATGAGCGCTGGGAAGAGAAGTCAATTAAATGTGAGATGCAGAGAAGAAAAACACACATCTCTGGCTCATCACTGTAAACAAAGGTTAATTCACATCCTCCTTTTTGCAGGTCAGTTTTGAAGTGGAGGGAGATTTTACCATCACTGACTTTTGCTTTTACCTTTATTTTCTTTTTCCCATCTCATTTCTCCTTCAACCTCTCTAACAAAGTTCATGGGTGATCTCAGGAGCTGGGGTGTTGTCTTTGCGTTTGTATTTCATAGCCCTCAGTAGAATTGTTTTCCATGAACTCATTTGGTTACTCCTGAACTTAGGAGACTCAGAGATCCAGCTGTAGAAAGGAATAGAAATTAGGTTTTTTGGTTTTTTTTTGCAGTGGTAATAGATGCAGACAGACTTCTATCTGCAACCAGCTGCCTGAATCATTCCATTCCATTTCATAGGAAATGATCTTCGAGCTTAGCTAAAAGGGTCATTGAGTGAGTTGCTGGCTATGTCAGTGGCAGACTTGCTCTTCTAGGATAGCCGTGGCTAAGTTACATTAATTTTTCACACGTCCACTCTTGCATTCAAAGAAAATAAGGGAAAAGTACAAAGAGGAGAGCCAGGTCCAGGCATGGCATCCCCAGCTTTGGACAAAAGCAGGGTCCCCAGAAGTTGACATGTGTTTCAGGGCCTCTACAACTCAGCTCCAACAGGGACCTGTTAACAGCAGGGATGGCAAGGGAGAGAGCCCAGAAAGCGCCGTGCCAGCATCAAAGTCCCTGATATTACTGGCAAGGAAACCAGTCAATTTATGGGCTTTGGATTAGGCTGATTAGAGAAACAGCTGGAAAGGTGAGTGTCCTTAATTAAATGCACGATAATTTATGGACTACATCGGATGCCTCAATGTAAAAAATAAACTGTTTATTAATAATGGTTTTAAGGCTCAGTTCCTGTTTTTAGCAAAACAAATTTAAGTAAGCAATCCCAGCTGAACTTCTGGAGAGAAGGAGTTTACTGAAAAAATTAAACAACCTAAAAAAAAGAAAGATAGAGAGAAAGAGAGGAAAAAAAAGAGCTACTCAGAACTTAGTAGCGTTCATTTGCCGCTGACAAGTTCTTAGAAGAAACCATATGCAAACCAGCTCTCACACCTCAGACGTTTCAATGAGCCACTACCAAAAGGCATAATGCTCCATTAGAGGGGAATCTGGAGTCTCCAAAGTTCCCTTACTTTCTTGACATAGTAAGCATATTTTATACATGCACCTATGTATGCTTATTACTGATGCAAAGTATTCGGGGACTTTTGCCCAGCAAAGAATTTGATAGCTGAAATGTGCCCGATTCAAACTGGCAGCTCTTCAGAACACAGCGCATGGGACGGAAAGGCCAGAAATTGAACGCCGTTTTGTTGCCGGAGAAGGATCACTTCCTTGCAATACTCCACATTCCTTCTGTAACCGGAGGGGGATGATTTAGTGTCAGATACGCAGGGGGATTTAGGTTCGCAAAGATGCGGATAGAAAACGTATAGGAATTTCTTTAATTCCTGGTGCCAAGGGAAGCGGGACATCTGGGGAGAATTCTGAGGATAGCTCTGTGTACCTCTTTCCATCCTTCAACAGATTTAGTTTTCTCTGCCCCAGCTCTTCCTTTTTAGCAAATGGCAAATGCAGTGCTTTTCTCCCTCATGAAGAAAGATCGGGAAAGTGAGGAGTCCGTGCCACAAGGGCCCAGGTGTCTGCTCTGGTGGTGGCTGTCAGACACGGCCAGTCTGCTTTCTAGGCTACATGAAGAAAGCTCAGTCTGCTGGCAAAACACAACAGCAATGCAATTCTGCTTTGAATGTTAGCAACCAAATAACCAAAATATGCATTATTTCACAATCCTCTCTCAGAGAGAGTGATGACAGAGCTCCAGGAATTCAGTCTTTCCTTCCTTGATGTACTTATCTCACCTACCTCAGTTTTATGGTGTTTTTACCTCCCTTTCACTCCAGCTTTTTACCAGACTCCAGCAATGCTATAAGGCAGAGCTGAAAAAATAAGTGATAATATGAATATCTCGAGGAAGTGCTATCAGTGACTACAAATAGCAAATATGTTATTCAGCTATTGCTTGTTCAACAGTATGCTCAAGAAAAAAATGAAAATTCTGAACTTGGTTAGTTTCATAACCTTAAGTCTAATATTGAGCATTTTGATCCACGTTTCTGAAACCTCTGCTGAAAACTAAGGAAAGATTCTCACCACTTTAGAGTTTAGAGCATCAGAACAACCAAAGTTTACAAAATGACTTGCAGATGTCCACTCTGTCACCATCAATAGGTGCACTCCCGTTTCATGGAGGTTCAGGTTCAATACTTTCCAAAAGTCAGGCACCTTTGGCTTGAGCAGAAGATACATGTGCTTAGTGGAGATATGAGCCTTCCTTCCCCCTTGGAGGAAGTTCAAGTTCACTTTCTCATACAAATTTTCTTTCTGGTTTTGATTCAGCACCACTCAGCTGGAGCCCTGACCCAATTCACTGTGCCTGATGACAGACCAGAGTGCAAAAGCATGGGCAGCCGTGTCCTATCTTCCTCTGAACATCAAAATCTTCAGTTTTGTAAGATATCTTCAAACTGAGCAGATTCTACAGTCTGGATCTTCAGACTACTTCACTACCAGTACAGCTATACATTAGGCTGGAGTATTAATGTCATAACTGAACCGCATATATCCTGAAAGGCTTTTAAAGCTTAGCTATCTTCCAACACCAAGCACTTCTTAGAAGGTCCATGCTGCATTACAACAATACATGCTTCCTTAAGAAACATAGTGCTCAAAATCCCAATATATTTTTAAATGATATGAAACTTTTCACATGTCAAATTAGAACATGCACAGAAAGCTTCATGTGGACCATCTGTGTTTGACCACTCAGTTAATATTCGTTGCTGGAGTCCTGGGTCACAAAATTCTATTCATTTCAAGAGCTGGCTAAAACATCACTTGGACTTTATCCTGTTGGCCCGAGCCTTGTGTATCTCATACAACTTCCTGGCTGTGTAGATGACATGTTGCAGCAGTAAGCACAGAACGCGTAGAGGAATAAAACTGAGCAGCCTTTGGATACTGGGACAGTTTTCAAAGGGCGTTGCAAATACACTCAATCCATCATTTGTTTTACATTACTCGAAAACACGCATATTCCCTGGGAAACATAAGTAATTTTGGGGGGAGCGTTGGTTGGGGGCAGGGCAATGGGGGAAGTGGAAGAGGACAAGAGAGGGAAACCAAGCAAATGTAAATATTCAAAGTAAACGTTAATAGTGAATAAATAGTTATTTGTTCTAATCTGCTAGTCCCAGGCTGAGTATGAAATATTTTCTACTAAACATAGACTGAATTACCTGTTTTATGTAAGCATAGTTGAAATAACAGTTTATTTCAAGAAAACACTATTCTTTTTCCCGCAATTAAAATAATCACACAAACTAGTGAAATACCCCAATAGATTTTAAAAGGACTTAACAAAGGCTCTGCATCACTGCTAGAATTCTGAACATTCAGTTCCCCTCTCTGCTTCTCTCTTGGCCTGGAAGAGCTCTTCACTTCCTTTTCTTTCCCTTTCCCCGGTTCATGAACCCAGTAATCAGTTTATCTCACATTGCCTTTCTCCTTTGGTCCTTTCCTCATTGGGAAAGTGCTTCAGTTTTTGTCCAGCTCTAAAATTAAATCATCTGGAAACAGTAAGCAGTACCCAGCTTAGGGAAAGAGCTGAAGCAAGAGGACAAGCATGGCCTGCTCCTCCTGTCATCCTCTGTTTCTAGAAGTCTTGGGCCAACATTCACAAACCATTCACAAGCCATTTCCCACAACTTTGAGCAGTTCCTTTTGATCTCATTCATGCTTTGACTTCCTCAACTTCCAGCAGTAAAGATCTTTGCAAGCAAATCGTGCTTTTAGGGACAATCACCACACTGAAAAATGAACAATGCCAAGAACAGATGGCATTTGGCTTTCCTCACTGTTTCCCCATAGTCCGCTCACAGCTGCAGATACTCATGCTGAAAATCTGCAAACCCAATCCATGCAAGCATACACCCCGAGCTGGGCATGCACTGAGGAGACACGTCAAGATGCTTATCCAAATAGACATTTTGTTAGTTCTGTCCACAGCTCCCTCCCTCTTTTACTGTGAGCATAAATCTCAGAACTGAGCTGAAAGGGACAGCTTCCTTGAACATGAACAGAATTTTTCATGCCCTTACTCTGCTGTGGAGTGACATTCCCTGCAGCTCTTATCTTCTCTCAGACACCATCAGTGATAGAGCCTCACCCTCAAGAGGCAAACTGGTCCCATTCTCAAATACCCTTGCAGCTACAAAGCTTACCTTAATGCCTGCTCTGAGCCTTTGAGTAAAAGACTATCCCATGAAGACAGTGCAGCATAGCATGAAAAATGCAAAGCAACAACAACAGGAGCACATCAAGTTCTAGCAAGAAAAACCTCATTAGAAAGAAATAGTTTCCAGACTGGAACCCTCAGTGAACGTTATCTTCAGCAGAGTGGCTTTCTTGGTTCTTTCGATCAAATGAGTTTCAAGGGTGATCATAGAGCCGTAAGTGTTTTCCTAAACAGCATCCTGTGGGATGGGGAAGGCCAGAATTCAGACAGAAGCTTTCTTCTGTACAAAAGCCTTGCCACTGACATTGTCAAGGGATCTGTTGCACTCCATTGTGTCCATAATCTTCAAATTAAAGCTCCCTAAATCCACAATAGTCTAATAAACCACAAGGCTGTAACAGCCCCTTCAATTTTCCACGTTAATAATCCATGGATTAAGAGCCCCTCTGCTGCTACAATAGACAGAACTGATCTTCTCTACCGTGTCAATGACCCATGAATTATAGGGCTGTGTCTCAGATGGTTAGATAATACTTCACTCAAGTCCCCGATGTAGATTTTTCTAACACTGCAAATTCAGGACTCTGTTTTGGAGTAAAGTCACACTGTGGCTTTCTCATGTTTTTGGTCATCTCTTCATATTACTCTTGGCAGGATCCAATCTCTGTTTTCATCATACCAATCCATTTGTTTTTCAATAAATGGCCCAGTCGCCTTTCATTTACAACTGTACATTTAAATGTGAAAGTTGAGTCAGAGAAAGTTTCATAGATAGCAATTGTACTGATGCAAAATCCTTCAATTTTCTTGTAATAAGGCCTTATAATAACCTAAAATATTTTATATTGATCTGTGGATAGCACTTCTTAATGCATTTGCTCCACTTAATAATCCTTTATTATATCATTTGCAACTAAGTAGGTACAGCCAAATCAGAGGGCAAAAGGAAGCAGAGTGGAGTCACTTCAGATTACGGGCTTGGGCAGCTCTTCTGTAAAATGCTCATCGACTTTTCTGATCAGGAGCAAGTAAGCTTCTTCAGCAGCTGCACGATTTCACCTTTACAAATACCACTGTGGTTGGCAGCCTAGATATTGCATATGGATGGAAGTGTGCCGCCAGCCACCGGCAGGGAAAGAAATGTGATGGGTAGAAGTGGACAGATTGTCTCCATGGCATTTCTGCTGGGGAGCACAGCCCCTATGGCACATTGATTGCCAGAACAGAATGCCAGTGTAATGTTTTTTTTCTTCTTTTTAAAGAAGAAATCTGCGCGTTGAACTCAATGCTGTACAAATCATTGCACATTGCAGTGGGGCTGTTAAAGACAAGGAATGCCTGTTAGGTTAGCCAGCCATGTCTCCATCAAAGCTGTTCCATACCATTTCTTTTACAGCATTTGGTCCAGACTTCTGTTACTTAGGATACTTAAGACTACACTGTTAGCTCAGACACGCATGGGAAGAAGCTCTGCTCTGCCAGTAATCAACTACTTCTATCTCTGAGGCTGCATCTCAAAGTGTGCTTGCTTTTCCTGCCAATACTGAAGCAAATAAACATCTAGTTAAAAGTTAGAGCAGATAGTGCTTTGGGAGATATAATATATGGCCAGGACAATTCCCAGTAAGGAGGGATCCATTCCATAACTGGCTGAGGAAACATATTTGCCGAAACTCTGTTTTTTTCCAGAGTCAGTGAAGATGAGTTTTGTAAATCACCCTTAGTAGCTAAGAAAGTCTATTAAATAAAATAGTCCCAAATAAAGACTCGTTAACATCGATTTTGGAGCTTCACTCCACCACTAAATCTTTTAGTGTCAGAACAAAGCTCTGTGCAGCATCCATAGGCAATTAAAATTACAGTCAAAGCAGTGGCAGTGACAACCAGCGTGGCGGCTGTCAGGGAGTAACGATAAATCTCTTCCAATGCTACACCAAGAGGGCAATAAGAATACGGAGCAGTGATAGATGATGTGTTTTTTCTGGTTGTATAACTGTTGAGAACAAGTGCCGAGCCAATGTAAGGTAAGTTGTATGCTGCTGGCTACCACACGTGATGTGTTTCTACTACAAAAACCTGCAGCGCCATAAATAATTGGATTTGCCTTAGCCGGCTGCCGGGTTTACAGCTATCAGAATCTCACCTCTTATTTGACTCTGGTGGAGATGTTCATGACTTTATCATACTTTAGAAGATGATAAAACAAGGTTTTGAATTGCTCCTGTCTTGGGCTGCATTTCAGATCTTTGAAACAGGATGTGCTAAGCTAACTGGCAAGAAACAAATACAAAACCTGACTCCTTTGCCTCATGGAGAGGCACTGCAGTTCTGTCCTCAGTTCGTTTCCCTTCC
Source organism: Bambusicola thoracicus (assembly GCA_002909625.1). NCBI lineage: Eukaryota > Metazoa > Chordata > Aves > Galliformes > Phasianidae > Bambusicola > Bambusicola thoracicus. Next base: position 1,129 of record PPHD01022285.1, on the reverse strand, counting down.
CACACAAGTGTAAGAACAGTAACTGTACTGTCATTAGCCAACATATATAATAAATAAAAGGAACAAGTTAATACTAGCTGATCCATATGTGACAGAAAGCACTGCTTTATCTCCCATTAGTGCTGGGACCTGGATGATGGGTCTCCCCTGACTGTGACACAAAGTCAGCATTGTCTTCTGAACCCATCTCAGCCTTTAAGTTGACCCTGCAGTATTTTTCTTGGTTTTCATGCTGAGCGCAATGTTTGTCTTGTTATGCCATTTATATAGAGCTGATTATTTCCATAAGAGAAATACCAAGTGTCAAGCACCTGAAGTTCCAGGAGGCCATACAGTTGGGCCAGGATCCCTGCCCCACAACTGGGCCATACCCAATGGGAAAACCACACTGTGGAGATGGCCCTGGGACCTCCGTGTGATGCAGACATGAGAGGAATCATACATTCACTATTCAGTCCGGACTGGAAGAGTAGTTGCTACTGAGTCCCACAGTAGCTAGGCTATTATACCCATTTTACAATAAAATACTAAGCTCGGTGAAATAAGGACACTGTTGACCCACAGATAGTCTTTCAGTTCACCTGTGCAGAAACAACCTGGTTTATAGGTGGAACTAAAATACTCCCAGCCAACCAGGTTTCCATTGGGGCTGAGGGCAGGAGGGACACCTAAGGAAGCTCAGGATAACCCTAGGCCCACAGTGCTGAGCATATGAGTTACACCAGCTTGCACACCCTCTGCCTCCAACATTTACTGCCTTGTATCACTGTACACACAGCTCGTTAGCTGCTTCGCAGGGTCCCAGCAGCAGGCAATGAATGGCAGCCTTCTGAACTCCCCTCCCTAAGCCCAGAAGGAGCAGCTCCTGAGGAAATATACATTTCCTCATACATTTGTTGCTTCCCTCACCAGAGAGCAAATGACCTTGTTTGAGCTACACGCAACATTCCCTGCTACTGAGCCAACAACTACTTTGCAAATGCTGATAGCACATAAACTACCCCAACTCTGCAGTCTGCTCTTCCCTCCCAGTGCAGCTTAATAACCACTGTGATGCTGCTGGCTGCCTCTGTCCTGCTGGGCTACAGAAGCACTTCAGGAAGCATCACTTCCCTTCTCTCTATGGCAT